>JAYGXS010000009.1:23591606-23662271 GCA_036362985.1 Ligula intestinalis | reverse complement strand
TGACCCAACAAGGGCCACTAAACAAACCATCGGCCTCCTAAGGCCTCCACATTGACTCGTCGGTCACTTGTTATCCGATTACAGGCCAGCGGAATCCATCGCCGAGTCGATACGCTCAACACATTCCACAAACCCAAAAACTCTCACATTTCCAGCACTAGCAACGCCAGCCAGTCAGCTGACAAACACGGCGCATCCGCCTGAGTTCACCGCACTTAAACTGCCGAACCATTGCCAGGCGCACCAACGTACAACTGGCTACCCGCGGACATGGGCCTACTAGACCAAATGCACCTCAGTGAAAATCTGCAACTAAAACCCGCGCTCCCAACTCCGTTATCATACTTCACCAGGCCGACATCCAGTTTCGAGGAGGTTCGCCGTGCGCGTGAATTGGCTTTCAGTAACAGTAGATTTGCGCTGCCGCTACCACACACACTCTCTCTCCCGCCTCATACGTACCCGGTTTCAAGACGCAATCAAAAAGACCAAAGACGGGGAGATCGGGCACAGATAGCCAGAACTGCCAAGCGTGGCTCAGATCCTACAGATTGGGAGTGCTGTAAATGCCATGTGTGACTGCTGCCTAAGCCCGCTCTTATGCGTGCCACCAACGCCACTTATGCCCGGTATTTTATTTTTATGGGGAGCGTAATTGGAATAACGCCTGCCATGCCTTGATTCGGCCCCATGTTGATCTACCAAGCGGCTCGTTTAGGCGTAACAACCTCAACAGACTAGTCCATACACCACACAGGCATAGGAGGGAACCACAGCAGACGCGTCTTCGACCGCGTTCCCACCCGCCCTCACGGCGGCCAAGGTCTGCTACACCAAACCTTCCCCCTCTCCATCTGTGTTTTTGATGAAGGGAGCAGCCCCGTCCGAGCATGCGGCTCCAACTCCTCCTCCTCCTCGCCACCGCCGGGATTGAGGCCCGCCCGGCGGTGCTCCTACCCAGCAAGGGCTACTAGCCAGCCAGTAGGGACCCCGTGTTGTGGTTAGTGCACGTGAACGGACTATCTAGTTCACTCGGCTGTTTAGTGATTCATACAATGGAGTGGTACATGGGAGCGTGAAACTGACTCTGGGAACTCAGTTCTTATAAATTATAACGATTCACTGGCTCGCTGGTTAGATAGGGAGGGCTCTGTGGCCTTTGATCTCCGTAGCTAAACTGTTGTCCCGGCCAAATTCGGAAGTTTTAGCACTGTGCTTTCTAAAAACCATGTCCGCACTGTTGCTTACGAAGACAATTCCTCGTCCTCCTCACGCATTTGAAGAGTACGGGCCTTCCTGTGCACTCAGACCAGCTTAAATGACCAAAAGGTAGCGAGGATGACCAGTCAGCTATAGGTTGCGGGCTTAATTGAAAATATTAGTATGAACTTGTAGGTCATATTCAACTCGGAACAAACTATGAGAGGCTAGACCAAATCTATAAATTAAAAACGACTCCACGACTGGCATACCTAACAAGAAACTCTCGTTGTCGACCTGAATCAATAGACCAAATGCGCATGGGTAGAGAAAATGAGCTTATGTGCGTAGAGTTTCGAGGACCGAGTCAACTGAACGTAGATTAGCTCAAGAGAACTGCTTAAAAATAAGCTATCGGGACTTCTAGAAGCACTTCGCGGTGTGCTGATACGGATTTTTTCTAACTCAGCTGCATCTACACACCAAATCCCTCGTGAATGGAATAGGTACATACTGGGACAAATACATATGACCTAAAAAAAGACGGGGCATATGGAGTGCGGAAAAAGCCCTCAGTATTTAAATCTATATAAAACTGTAAGTGCCGTAAGGTGAAGGAGAAACGCTGAACCGCCGGCCTGTTCTTTCTTGCTGAATTAGTTAAAAACCGACTTGATACTACCCATCAAGATCGGTCCATCGAAGGTCGCTTCACGGGCATCTGCTAAACAAAATAGTGGGAAATGCACTGGTATTGTTAAAATATATTTCGCTAAGTAACGCGAGGCATCGTGACACGGACCACAGCTAGCGGATCCTTGGTCGATGCCCGTCGTCTTGTTATACACAGAAAGCCAGACACCGAGAGAGATGAGTCAATGGCAGCTGATGCAAAATGCAAGCCAGTCAAGTTCAAATAAAACGAACTGGTGGCTAAATCTGTCAAACAGCGCAATCAGTATACAGCTACGAATAATAACTTCGAGACAAAATGCAAGGCAGTCAGATGAGAAGGCAGAGCCCTCCGCAGAAAACAATCGCGCATATAATGCAGGCCGCCTGTCAGTCTACTTGCAGGCAACATGACACATCGCCCGGTAGTGCAAAACGAAAGAAATTCGGAGCAGACATGTATTTCTACTTAGCGTAATTGATCTTGCCTCCTATAATTCTAACAATGTCCTCAGATTTTTCAGTGTGTGCGAGTACCCAACAGAACCCCAACGTACTTATACAGGGTGTTCCAGAATTAACTGAACCTTTTTATTTGCCAATAAAACGAAAACTATTAAGTCTAGGATATTGAAACTTGTTTTATTCGAAAGAAAAACCTTTTTTAAAATTTTTTATTAGAACTACGTTTTGAATATGTCTTTTAAATGATGGCCATGGTTGTTTTGACAACCTAGGGTTCGTTTGTCGTTTCCATAACGCTCCTTAGTATAGCAGGTGATAGTTGTCTTATTTCAGAAGAAATGTTGTTTTTAAGTTCTTGCAGATTTGCTACATAAACCCTTGACTTCAGGTAGCCCCATACGAAGAAATCGCATGGAGTCCAATCCGGAGATCGAGGGAGCCAAGGAATGTTACCAAATCGTGAAATCAAATGATTTGGAAAGCACTCGTTTAACAATGTCATCGTTTCTCTTGCTGTATGGACCCTGGCTCCATCCTGTTGAAACCAAGCATTGCGTAGTCCATGTCACTCAATTTCAGGAATTATAAATTTGCTAGTCATAGTTCGGTATCTTCCACCATTAACTGTTACTGTTGCGCCATCATTATTTTCAAAAAAATATGAGCCAATCACATTGGAAGCAGTTATTCCGCACCACACCGTCACACGAAAAGAATGCAGCGGCCTTTCTTGGATTTTCATCGCACCAAATTCTAGAAAGGGTATGCTTTCGAATAAAACAAGTTTCAATATCCTAGCGTTAAAAGTTTTCGTTTTATTAGCAAATCAAAAGGATCAGTTACTTCTGGGACACCCTGAACCTCTTGTGCTTTCACACAAATCCGCGGACCAATGGCAAAAGATACAAACTAGCCGTAGCCGCCAATCCCCATGCCACGGTGTCCTCACTAGCATTTGAGGGTCACTCGGGGTCAATTCGCTCTGCTAGCGCCTGTGCCCATGGTCAGCTACTTTTTAGCCTTATTCTTGGGCTCAACTTCAGTAATGATCTGTCCACCAAAAGCAATCCGTTAACGCGCAGAGTGACACTCTAATGGGGGTCTTGAACTGAGAAAGCGATTGGCGGCTCAGCAACTAAATCCATACCAAATATTTAGGCTTATGCTTCTTTGGGTCCAAGTGCGTAGCGATTAGCATCGCGAAGGCAAAGATCGGCCCTAACCAGTCATGAGGGGATTGTGTGCCTGGAGGGTGCGGCACATCGCTCACCGGTAGTCAGAAACCGCAGTCGGGGGGGGGGGGGCACACGGTGAAGGAACAGCACCACGTAGCTTCAGTTCAGAAAATGGAGACCTCTACCAATACGTTTAGCGCGCGGTTCTCGAGTTCTGTTGTGCTGGAGTAAAGGTAAAGCCTTACTGTATGGCCAACATCTTTTGACATTCCAGCATACAGCTGCGGCCTGTGACCTTTTCATAATTTGCAACATTGTTCACCAGCCATGCTATATAGTAATACCACTGCGTGCCCATCACCGCGCTTTCGTTCCCTGGGAGGCGTAGCATCGTTCACTGCCTTTGAACTAACGAAATAGCCGATAAGCAGGACAATAGATAAGTCAGTATACTTCGTGAAAGCTGTTACGTTGACATCGGACTTTCTGTCTGGCTGAAACACCTTCGGCTGTGGGATGACAATGCCTAGGCAGTCCCTCCACCGTGAGAGACCGACACAACGGGGCGGCACCATAACTTTGCGGACGCTATTTACCATCCAACAAGACCCCGTCGTACTTGGAGCTCTCATCCCTATCATGTACACGATAAGACTCAAACTTATCCAAAACCGACCGGTGTTAAGTTACTCCCATCAACCGACGCACCGGAACTGCATTGAAGGATACATTCGACAAAGTGACAATCTTAAAAGAAGGAAGAAAATACTGCGTGGTGCAGCACACAACTCGAGATTACTGGTCGTAATTCTAGCACAAAGGCATGTACCCTAGACAGCGCACTATTAACTGTCTGTCATTACAGAGGCTCTTAACAGGTACACGGAGGGAGTGGCAGTCACGTCCCATCAGCGACAAACCAAAATCGTGGAGTGGACACCTGTCACCCCTGGATCATCTGCATTAGACCAGAAATGCTTGGCCTCTGTTCCCATATTTTTAACGAGGTGAACTTCACACCTAACTTCCTTGAATTACGTCCACCACCTGACAGAAGATGCACATAATTTTGACGGAAGTCGAGACGCAGGCATGGCCAAGCGTCGAAAACCGGGATTCGAGACAATTCGGTGCAAGAACAGTTACCGAAACCAAGAAACCGATAAGAGACTAAAAATGAGAGAAAACTGCCGAGTTGAGCAGCCTGTATATCATACTTCATAGCTGCCCCTACAAAGTCCCCTCGACTGCGTTTAAGTTGAAACAGAAAAACTCTCCAAAAAGACAACGGCGCGCGGGCATCAGCCAACACTACAGGGACAACTGTGGTGCAACTATTTAGCGGCCCAAGTTATATCAGCACGTACCTAATGGGGTGTTGTGTAAGACTACGACATTAGGCGATAAACCGACGCACGCCTACGCAGATGCCTTTGGTGTGTCTAGGTGGGCAGTCCAAACAGTCCAAATGTAGGGTCGATATACACATTGCGACAAAATTTTAGCACCAAGGCGCCGTTTTATAGCGAATAGAACTGACGCTCTCTTAAGTTTTAGAAATCCAAAATGGACCCTGCTGTTAGGTCCTGAAGAGAACGGACCTGACCGCGACTTACCATCGGTATATGTGAACGACCAGCCGTTATCGATGTTGTGACGCGGTCATGCCTACTGCAAACATGCAATGGGGTTAAAATACTGTTAGCTGCGCCCCACTTGCTAGAGCGGATCATAAGGTCACCATCCTTTGCAGCTTACACCGGGGGTGCACTCGATCACGATTGTGGCCGTGGCTTCAAAAATTTCAGTCAGGAAAACAGTAGCACCGCTTGAAGTTTTTTTATATTCATAAATGTTGAGACTCAATATTGTCGATAGTTTGATGCATTCTTCTTCAACCATACAGCCGGTGGAGTCCATTGAAATGGAAAGGATGCCAACTTTGAATGCAAGCTTGGCATCTTTCTATAAAGTAACAATCAAACACGAGGAGCCCCGCAACTAGCAGCGTGAGGTAAAAAATAGCAGAACTGGAGGATCAGGGCGCCAGATCCCAAAAGACGCGATGGAAATAAGACAGACGTAAGCTTAGTCGGGGCAAAGCTTCCACAAAATGCCTGTGTTGACTCGAATAATAGCCATATAGCAACTTAAATGTTCAAAAGATAAAGACTGGGACACTTCGAGTTATCCATTTATTCCAAAGACATCACTTTAGAACTGAATCATCTGGCCCTTCTTCTTCTTGTCACCCCCAAGCTCGAAGTGCTTACAACGTTTGATCTTCAGCTGTTGCTTGTATTTACACTCAGTGCATTCCAACCGAAGAACAATCTTCTTTGTGGTCTTAGCCTTCTTTCGGAAGATAGGCTTCGTCTGACCACCGTAGCCTTAACAAAATAAAAGAAACGCGTTCGACGTACCCGACTGTTTTCGGTCGTATCTCCGTTTCCCCTGAGCGTACAAACTGGCCTTGCCAGCTTTATACTGAGAAACCTTATGCAGGGTGTGCTTTTTGCACTTCGAACTCTTGCAGAAAGTCTTTCTGGTCTTAGGGATATTAACCATCTCCGCACGCTTACAGTTTATTTAAAAGTGGCGCCTCGGAGAATGTGGTTTATTTAAAGTCACAAATCTACCCATGAAATGGTTGTGAGTTCAGGCAAAACCAGAAGATGCCGAATGCTACATCAACAGGCTGCAGTTTACATGAAATAATATTAATTTGAATAATAATTATGGAAACGCCGTCTTGACAAATTGATTTTGATGTTCACGTCTCCTGAGGATGTATGCAGATGGGAATTATGTTTAAGCTAGCATTGTCACCCATGCAGATTGAATTTCTGCAATGGCTGCACGAAAATGTGGTTTGATATCAAATAATTTCTTACTTCCTGAAACAAAGCTAAAATTGTAGCGCATGTGTGGTCATCCCATCCTAGAATACTGCCTTCCTCGCTATCGTCTGATGAATGTTTCTTGCCGCAGTAAGATGGAAAATGTTCAGAGTATTTTACTGGAATACTATTTTCTTTTTTATCCAGTTCTTCTCATTCGAAAATATGTCAGCTAGGTAACATTTAAGTTCTGCGGCTTAAAAGTCTCGAAGACGGTCGCTTTATCTGGTTTCACGTTAACTCTAGCCCTGATCTCCCACGAACTAATACTCTCACTCCGGCAAATCAACCGTACTTTCTCCATGATTATTTCACTACCCTTTAGCTCCAATCTGACCATTCTCTTTTCTTCCCTCCATATATGCCTTCATCGGGAATTATATATTACTCAGAATAAGGTTTCGTCTACATTATCGGTTTTCAACGCCAAATTACTTAAAAAGAGATCTTCGGAAGATATTAAGTCCTCCTTACCAATTATCTCCCCAAGCATAGAATTCTTGGACCCTTAAAATGTTAATCTTGCTACTTGATTCGGTTCCCTCCTTACTAAATTGGTTTCAAAAATGGTTTTATTACCATTAGCAGTCGATGTTTTTTACCAACTGTATGAGCAGCAAGTTGTTATGGGGGCGAGAAGTGCACGCTATCTGAGTCACGGCCGCAAGCCATTTGCGCGCGCCGAGAGCTCACGTGACGCCCGCACCCACGTGCACTGCATTGGTCCAGGCGTCCCGCAGCGTGGGAAACCACGCCAGAATTACCCCTCCCATCCGATAGACCAGGAACAGTCTAGAAGGACCAGCGCCTTATAAAAGGCTATACTGAACACGCTAATTCGTTCCGTTGTCTCTGTACCGTCTGGAATAAAGCCTTCCTATCAGAACCGCTCTCTCGGCTTCTTCTGCCTATTAGTCGGGTCCGAATAAACTGGGCTATAACAAGTGGCGACGCAGCACAAACAAACACTATATGTATAGCCCAGCACATGTCCTGAAAATTTTGGAGGCACGGCATGCCAGTTTCATGACTCTCCTGGCAGAGATGCAGAGCTACAACTTGAACCCGGCAAGTGTTAGCGATGTAACGAAGTGGCTAGAGGACACGCTGGATGACAGGCTTAAATGGCAACAACAGAAGCGATGGCAGCAATAATGTCAGAGGAAGCTGCTGTTACCACAGCCACAGAGGCAAAAGAGGCAGTAACTGAGGCAACAGAAGCAGAGCAAGAAACGAAAGCAATGGCAACAGAAGCAGAGGCAGCTGCAACAGAATCAGAAGAAGCAGCAAACGAGATAACAGTAACAAAAGGGACAGAAGTAGCTGCATCATGAGCAGGGGAGGCAGAAACCGAAGCATTAAAAACAAAAGCGGGGGCAGCTGAAAAAGAACCCGAAGAAGAGGCAGCAGCAGGAAGAACATTACAAGAGTCAGCAACGGAAGCGACAGATGAAGCTATAACAGAAGCCGAAGAGGCAACAACAAAGGCAGCAGCAGCAGAAAGTACAGCACAAGAATCAGCAACAAAAGCAACAGAGGAAGCTGCGACGGAAGTAGAGGAAACAGCAACCGAGAAAACTGCAACTGAAGCGGCAGAGGCAGCTGTAGCAGAAGCAGAAAGAGCAGTAACAACGACAAAAAATGCAGCAGGAACAGAACCGGCAGATGTTACTGAGAACACGGACGAACAAATGGCACTCGAAGTGCTAGAGGACACATTTGAGGCCCCGACACACAAGTCAGGTCGCCGAAGAGCACTCTTGACGAAGCACCTCATGATCGAACGAAGAAGAAAGATGTGGGACCCAGGCGTTCGAAAGAAGCATAGAAAAAAAACACCAACGCCACGTAAAATAGTCCTGGATCCCACAAGGAGAAAATATGAGCTGCACTTTTTAAAAGCGGGAGGTGTTATGGGGGCGAGAAGTGCACGCTATCTGAGTCACGGCCGCAAGCCATTTGCGCGCGCCTAGAGCTCACGTGATGCCCACCCCCGCGTGCACTGCATTGTTCCAGGCGTCCCACAGCGGTGGAAACCACGCCAGAATCACCCCTCTCGTCCGATAGGCCAGGAACAGTCTAGACGGACCAGCGCCTTATAAAAGGCTATACTGAACACGCTAATTCGTACCATTGTCTCTGTACCGCCTGAAATAAGGCCTTTCTATCAGAACCGCTCTCTTGGCTTCTTCTGCCTATTAGTCGGGTCTGAATAAACTGGGCTATAACACAAGTGAAGTAAGATCGAGTCTTCTGTAAAATGCGTCAACGCTTTCAGCAAGAACAACTGAGTAAGGAAATTTATTCCAGTGTTCAATGACCCAGTTAGAGAAGAAGGTGGCACATTATTAGTTTGGCATGGTGTTTCTTCAGTTTTTATGGATGAACTCGGAGATGTGTCGTTTGTGCGAATTCAAAGAAGTCAGCTTTCTGAAAGGCACATTCTACTCCCCTGACGAGTTTAAACGCCATGATCATATCTCCTCTGTATTGCCCATAATAAAGAGGAAAAAGATTAAGCCTATCTAGACGACCTTCATATGAGAAAGCTACTAAGCTGCTGACTAGCTTGGTCACCCTTCTTTGAGCTTTCTTCAGCACTGCGTAATCTTTCTTCATGCAGAGGCACCACGCCTGGACGCAATATTCTGACATCGGTCGAACAAATATTTCGAAGATTCGCTCAAAATGCTCCACATCAAAATAGATGAAGGAATTTATGATCGCTCCTAAGATGCCCATGGACTTCGTTGCAGTTTTAGAGCAGTGATTTGACGGTTTGAGGTTGGGCATCATGCACTCACCTAGATCCCGTAATTCGTTTAATAGACTGAGTTGGTAACCTCCGGTCGAGGGATGATGCATGCGGTTCACATGAGCCTCAACTGCAGCTTGAAGGGATGGCCAGCTCATCTAACTGGGCAGTTTGGAGATGGTGCCGAACACCAATTCAGCGGCAAAGCAGTCAAGGTACGAATTAAGGGAAGAAAGGATGCCCAAGAGAACCAGGAGGAGATGGTCTGTCTAGTTGCCTGGATAGGTCGCGGTGCGTAGGGAGGCCTGTAGCTGGCGATGAAACCGCTCGACCATTTCCGTTGGAAGTCGGGTATCAGGCTGTAGTGCGGACGAGGGTACAGCCTAAAAGGAGGGAAGAGACTGGAGGAGATTAGATTCGAACCAAGCACCGCGATCAGTCATGATAGTGGATGGAATGCCTCAGATGGCGAGTTAACGACTGAGGAAGGCTTTGACCACTGTGGAAGCCTCCACATTGAGCAGAAGGACAGCCTCCGGCCACCGTGGCCAGGTAGTTCTGAATGAACCTTGCACAAAGCCCAGAGAATGTGTCAATGCATGCCTTGTTTTGCTAGTGGACCTCATTCCGTTGACAGCTCAGGAAAGCCCATATCCAAGCTTTGATTCCCTTGTGCATCTTAGGACAGACGAAGCGAGGAGAGCCCAACTTGTCGGTTGCTCGACTCCCAGGATCGGATAGGTTGTGCAAGAAGGAGAGAACAGTGTGACGAACGGATGGGAACACGAAGGGACAGTGGGAGACGGTAGAGACTTCGCATAGGATGGTGCCGTTGTCAGTAGTCAGTGGCAGTTCCTGGAGTTCGAATCCGGAAACGTCCTTGCCACAGGACACATCAGCATGGCGTTGTTCGGTAGCAACTGCAGTCAGATCGATCCGGGTAGTTGCAAATGGGCAATCGAGAGTTTGGAGAGTGCGTCAGGTACTTTACTGTGTGGCTTATCGATATGTTGGATGACCGAGGAGAACTGAGAATTATAGTCCAGTTTTCGAAGAGTCCTGGGGTTCACCTTACCAGAGCGCGACTTCAAGGCGTAGGAAAGAGGTATATAGTCAGAGAAACTACGAATTCATTGCCATCTAAGAAGTGGCGGAAGTGTTTCACGGCAAGCTAGACAGCCAGAAGTTCCTATCTGAATGTTCCGTAACGTAAATCGGCAGGTGTTAGCTTCTGAGAAAAAAGTTGAGGGTTCAGTTAGTATCAGTCAGTATATTTGGAATAAATGACCGAAGTCCTTAAAAACTCAATTGAAACGGTACCTGAATGCATAAAGTGTAGTGAAATATGCCAAAATTGTCACAAACCGCTTTTGCTAGGCAAAAGTGCATAAAATATTTTGGAAACATTAATGTTTGATAAAATAAATAAATACATTTTATATTTTAGGCCCGGAGGGCCTCGTCATTGCAAACTTAGTGCTGTGGAAAAATAAATACAAAGTTGATAAATGCTGCTCTCCATGAAACAACCACATAGATAGCGGGAGCGTTTAGAAGTGTTGGCAGATTAATTCATATTCACCAACATATCGTCATTTTAAAATAGTAGTCAACGCATGGTGAACTAAGGAGGAAGCAGTGAAAAAAACTCCTACCATTTAAGCTGGGGCAGAGTTCAGCGAACCCCCGCTTAAAAAAAACAAAACGTAGACGAAAAAATCTGCTTCAAAAAAATTAAGGGGGTTGGTTGAGAGGATTGATTGTAGTGCAAATGAGACAGGACTGTTGATGAGAACGAATGAGGGTTGGAAACGCTTCTTGTAATTGAAGAAATCATATAACAGCAGAGGCTGTCATTCACCATTGTTACACCGCCCCACTGGCTTCATGATCAACCATCAGGGAGATGAGACCGGAGGAGGCCATCGCGGACAACAGAGTCAGGAAGATGAGGGAATGGCAGAGGTCACCTGATCATCAACGAAACGCCGGCGATGCGACCTTGTAGACTGCGGAGTTTAGTGACGAGCTGGCGAAAATAGCAGAACCGCCACGAGCATGACTGAAGACCATGAAGCCTATCGTCAGGGTTGTAAAACGGAGAATGGAGAAAATGGCAATGATGACTGGACAGAGAGTTGGACGAAACATCGTTGAAAATATCACTCAAAGGAGGAAGAAAAGGACATGTATGGAAAAAAATTGATGTAAACATAACCACCTCAGATACCAGGGGGACCCTTTTCAAAGTCCAAAAGTTGTGTGTTTGGGAAGGAGACGGATAACAAGGACTTTATATATTCCGAAGTTAAGTGTTTACGTAATTTGACTTTAAAAACTGCTTAGTTCGACGACAGCCTAATTTCGAGGGGAATATTATTCCAGAGGAAGGCATATTTGGAGGCAAAGAAGTGAGAATGGTTCAAAGTGGAGCTTAAGGGGGGTGCAATAATCCTGGAGGAATTACGAGTCGCATAAGGTCTATCTGCGGGAATGAGAGCGTTGATTCGTGGAAGGTTAGGGGTAGACTTAATGCGAAAGAGGAAACAGAGGCCCGTTTCGAGTCTTCTGACCCAAAGAAATGTCATGTTCGCTAACTGACGTCTCTCCGTATAAGAAAGAGTGGATCGAGGAAGAGCGAATATTTTGCGAGTAAATACCCTCTGTACATTTTCAATCTTACCGCGGTCCGAAGCATTCATTAGACCAAAGAGGGGACAGCAGTATTCTAGGATGGGTAGAACATACATGCGATAAAGTTTTAACTTTATTTCCAGCAGGAAGAAATTGTGTGATATAAAACCACATATCTGTGCAGCCTTCGCAGATATTCGATCCGCATGAGGCGAAAATGCTAGTTTATTTGTGTAGCTTAGACCTAAGTCTTTTACAGTGGATCGTTCTAAAATTGGAGTATTTTGAAAGACTAGGGGACGAGGAAGCTTAGCGGGACCGAAATACATGAAACTACACTTGGATGGAGAGTATTCCATCTGCCAGGTAGCACTCCAACGTGAGAGTGTAAGTAGATCCGCATTTATTTTATCAACGCATTTACTTGCAGTGTCCTTAGAAAATGAGTATATGCATTTGAGGTCATCTGCATAAATGAGATTGTGTGAATTGTTTAGAACAGTCGAAATTTCGTTTATGTATAGAATGAAGAGTAAAGGACCCAAGACAGTGCCTTGAAAAACGTCACTCGTGATCAGCTGAGAAGTGGAGTAACTATCACCTACTAGGACCTTCTGGCTGCGGTTAGACAAGTAGGAACCAATGAAGTCGAGGAGAGGGGGACGGATTCCAATGGCTTCCAATTTTACCAGAAGCCGTCTGTGTGGTACCTTGTCGAAGGCTTTGCTCAGGTCAAAGTAGATAACAACCACGGATTGCTGCTCGTTACGGAGAGAAGTGACGTGATTAAGAAAAGCTAAGTGACACGTCTCGCATGATCTTCCGGGTAGAAAACCATTTTGCGAGTCAATTAAAAGCTTATTTTTAATGCGAAAATCGAGAATTTGATTAAAAATTATCTTCTCCAGAAGTTTAGCTAGGGCCGGGGTTTTATGAACACCGCGGTAGTTATTTATGTCTGAACGAGATCCTGATTTAAAGACTGGAAGAATAATGGATATCTTCCAAGTGTCAGTGTAGAATTGGGATTCTATAATAAACCAGATGCGTAAGGCCGGCCTGGTTCTTACTTGTTAACTTGAGTATACGCGTGGTGCTTTAAGCGATAACGGTATCGGTAAGTCGAGTACGGTTCTATAATTGGAGATTAGGAAAAACATAAATAGTACTCTTACACACAAAGTTTCCAAGTCCGAGACAGCGAGATAATATCAATCTTCGCGGGACCAGTATAGGGCATTTAAACGAATAAAAGGGGTTTAACAGAAACAAAAAGAGGGGCGCAACTACCAAAATGGGGAACAATCAAGTATAAGATAGACAGTATGGTGTTAACTAATATAAAATGTCAAGTAATTAAGATTAACGATAATGCCAAGGGGTATAACGACAAGCTAATGTGTATAGTGTTTAAGAAGTAGAAAGATTGTTATGTTACTATTGAATGGAGGGGAGCGGGACAAAACGAATACCTACGGAAGGAGGTACAGTCAGGAAAGTAACCATTTAAGAGATAGACTGAAAATATATGGCTAAGTAATTTGGGAAAGGTCGACACCCTTTTGATAACTGAATTGGGGATACCATCAGTTCCCGAAGAATGCGAGTTTTTAGACAAATTAGCTGCTTACGAATTAATTCTATGGAGAAATCAATGTTTCCGAGAGTATTGTCTGAGTATAGTTGAAACGACGGGATCGGTTCGATTTCTGTCGTAAAATGCTTCGCAAAGAAAGCACTGAATAATTCAGCCTTATCAGACTCATCTAGTACAAATGTTTTATTTTCATTGAGCAATGGGGGTATTTCGATTCCTCGTTTTGCGGAGGACCTACGACGAAGCAGTTGTGCAACCGATTTTGCAGAGTTTGACTCGCTCAGGGCGCAAGATTCCCTGTGCTGGTCACGCGCAAGACGAATCTTTGACGCTAATTCGAAGATCTCTGCGATCCTAAGATGCACAGACAGCGAACTAGTAGATCTATCTTTCAGCTGCCTCCTCAATTTCTTTAGTCTGGGCAAAAGGAAATGAGGGACGGTCGATTCTGGTGTGTAGGGTTTCGCAATTTTAGTGGGCACAAATTCCAGCATTTCATTAGAAACGACCGACATGAGTTCAGAAAGATATGCAGAGTCGTTAATGGAAGAGAGGCTCTGCCAATCTAATGAATCAAGAAAATTGTTGATTGAGCTAATATCTGCGAGGTCATACGCATGATAGGTATGACTTGCACTAGCCTTTTCCGTAGAAGGAAGTGGGAGGCAACAGTGAATTAATGTGTGATCACTTTGGAAGATGTCTTGCTTAAAATCAACGAAGAGAGAGGCAATACCATTTATGAAAATCAGATGTAGGATATGGTTCTGTCTTGTTGGAGAACTAACCAGTTGAGACCAGTTAGAAAAATTAATGGTATCTAGGAAAGGCTGAAATCTAGGTGGACAATAGTTCGAAAGCCAGTCCATTTCAGGAAATTTAAAATCTCCAGCAATAATTTTAACTTCAAAAGTGGATTCTGCTATCCGTCTGTCTTGCTTTCAGCGACTTATGTAAGCTTAAACAGTTAGATTATTCTAAATTCCAGACTATTTTTTAGTTATACTTCTTGCCGCTTAAAAATGTATGAAGGCAACAGTTTCATTCAGTAGAAAGCTTCAGACCTTTAGACCTAAGCGGTGTCTGCGAAAAGCTAATATCATCACTGATATCAGTCTTCAGCCTGATATCAGTATCCAGCCAGATGTGAATGCCGAACAAATAGATTTGTCTGCAATGAAAAATTGCAACGAATTTATGATAAAATTTGGATCATTGCCCTCCATTCTTGGGACCCTATTTTATGGGAATATCTTTGCAGTTTCATTCCAGGAATGCAAACGCTTAGATACTCTGGTTAATTTGGTCGTAAGTGAGTCGCAGAATAGGCAGAAAAGAAGGTACAACTTTATTCTGATAAACTTTTAGAAATCCGTTCGGCCAATGGAAGTTGCCATGAATTTTCTATACTCCTATGGATTTAACTATAAAATAGCAGATGCTATCAGACTGTCATCTTGCAGTAATAATCTACCCATTTTCGTTAAGCTATTTTCACCCATTGAAAGAGACTCCATTTTTAAACACTAGGATCTTGTTTCCAAAAACAAAGTATTTCCTTCGTTATGATCCCACCCCAATGGAGCCAAGAATAGTAATAATTATAATAAGTTGTATATTTCAGGCCCAATGGGCCTCATCAATAAACCAAAAATTCGATAACACGAAGTACTAGAAATAATTGGTTTCACAAACAGTATCCGTAGTCTATAGCTATAAGGCGAGTTTAACTGCTTAGAAGCGAATTTGTCAGATTCGAAAAAAATGAATATAGCAGTGTCATGCGGAAGGTGAAATTAAAGGGCACACACAGATGAGCCACATCGTTATCTAGAATTCTGACTATGTATTCTGGTACCCACTGCCTCTGTTAGTAAAGGGGGGGCTTGGAAGCAAACTCAGTCGAAGCTGAACCTGGGGCAGAACAATGGGTATTAACGAAACATTACTGGTATAGACGGGTTCCCGGCACTACACTCGGGTTCCCAAACCGGTGCGGCATAATGGAACATAGGGAACCCACCAGTTTATGATCGTGATGGTCACCGCTGTATGATATCCAAATGTCCGTCAAATCTACAAGACCATCGTTGGGGATGTCTGAGATGTGACCAAATATAAGGCCCTGGTGATGGTTGATGACCAGCAAAACGAGAGCCGTCAATACTGCGTCCTGATTCCGGGGTACATGAGTCAGAGGAAGGTAGTTTAAAGAAGGGATCCTAAATTCCCGATGGTCCTTTCTTCGGATTGTGGAGAAAGCTGCCCGGAAAAGATGAGGAAAACAAAAGGTTAATAGATTCAGTGTTAAGATAAATGTGCAGTCTTCGCTTGAATGCACATCGACTAGTCAACGCCCGAATATCAATCGGCAAATTATTCCAAAGATAGCTATACCTAGAAGCAAAAAATAGAGATCGCTTTGAAGTGGACGAAGCAGGAGGAGGTATAATCAACGTTGAATTTCTTAGGTTGTAAGGTCGAGTAAGGGGAGTAAGGGCAGAAATCTTGGGGAGATTTGAACTATTATTGAGGCGAAACAGGAGACAAAACCCTGCTTTCAGTCTCCTGACCCAAAGAAATTTCAGTTTCGTTATCTCACATCTATCTGAGTATGAAGTATCTGAAAATGCCGGATAGAGGACCTTTTTAGTGAATCTTCTTTGGACACTTTAAATTTTTGAACGGCTAGATTCATTCATTAGACCGAAGAATGGACAACAGTATTCGAGAATAGGAAGCACATACATGCGATAAAGTCTTAGCTTCATTTCGGGAAGGTAGAAATTATAAGAGATGAAGCCGCATGTCTGAGCAGCTTTTGCTGCAATTCTATCAGCGTGAGGTGAAAGATCTAATTTATTGGTGTAACTTAAACCTAAGTCCTTAATGTAAGAACATTCAGTCATGGGGCAACCTTGATAAATGATAGGCTGTGGCAGCCTTTCAGGTCCAAAACGCATGAACTGGCACTTAGAAGGCGAGAACTCCATCTGCCAAGTGGAGCTCCACGCAGATAGAGCGTCCAAATCCGAATGAATGCGTTCTAAGCATTCCTCAGCCGTAGAATTAGAGAAGGAGTATGCACATTTCAAGTCGTCCGCGTATATATACGATTGAGAGTGTTTAAATATTGTTGAAATACCATTTATATAAAGCAGGAACAACAGGGGGCCCAGAACGGTACCTTGAAGGACACTGCTTAAAATAGCGGTAGGGGTAGAGTATGAGGACCCCACTAAGACCTGTTGTTTCCGATTAGAAAGATATGATCTAATTAAGTCAATGAGAGGACTACAAAATCCTATAGCCTCTAGTTTGGCTAGTAGTCTCCTATGAGGTACTTTATCAAATGCCTTACTAAGATCAAAATAGATGACCACCACAGATAAATGATCGTTACGAAGAGAAGTGAGGAGATTAAGAAAAGACATGTGGCATGTTTCACAAGATCGGTCCGGTAAAAAACCATGCTGAGATATATTTAATATTTGATTGCTAATGCAAAAATCTGTAATATTATTGGTGATTAATTTTTCAAACAGTTTAGCTAAGGAAGGTGTTTTATGAACACCGCGATAATTTTTAATGTCAGATCTGGAACCAGATTTAAAAACTGGAATTACAATAGAAGTTTTCCAAGAATCAGGAAAAATCAGCGTAGATCTCTTCTAATAAGGTTGTAATTTCACCGCAACTGGCTCAAGTTCCTGGTCGTAGCACTAGGAAGCCTAGGGAGCCATGTACTCTTACTCCTGGCGAACCTGGGTTACCGCTCCCCGGTACTGCAACCGTCTCCTCCCCCTCAATTCACCAGACATCCCCGTCTACTTCCAACTTAGATGCTTCTCCAGTTGGCATAGCTGATAATTCTGGTAGCCCTCCTAGAAATTTCAAAACATCCCTCTACGTCAGGTAGACCAACAGCTTCATTACTCGAACAGAGTCCTCCCAAACTTCCTATTAAATCACCCAATGCAGGTCATCGAAATGGTGTGATCCGGAACTCAAACACGAGCATGCAGCCTTCACAAACACTACCTAAGCCTGTACAACAGATAGATAGCAAACATATAGGTTACTCTACTTATCACAATTATCATACTACGCCATGATTTCCACCGCTTAATCATCATAGTTACCTTACCTCGCCCACCAGCCTCTATTCTCCGTCAAGGTTTTCCCCATTTCCCTGCAACTATCAGCAAGCTCATCAAAGCACTAATCTCTATGGCCCTTCGATGTCACAGAACTATCTTCCTGCAGCTTTTAGCTATTACCCTCAGCCTTCGAATGCCAATTGTCCTGATCCACTTGGTGGCTATTCTCAAAACTTCCAATTCACTTACCCACCACAAAATTTTTATTACTATATTACTAGATCTTATTACTAGATATAATCTTGCTTAATGCAAGATCTGTTATAAATAAGACGGCTCAACTTAGAGTCATTGCATTCGAGCTAAGGCCAGATGTTATATGCATTACAGAGTCGTGGACCCATCCGCTAATTTCTTATGCTTTACCTGCTTTGACCTTGAGCCCGACTGGACACAACCTAAATTTCTGCTCTCCAACGTAGACTATTTGGATTCTGATACCATTTCGCCAGTACTGTTTTGGATATTATCGCTTAAATTGTATGTGTAAAAGTACTTTCTGCAACTTGTGAAATGTGTTATTGTGTCGCACTTCATCAGAAAACGGAAGCAAATTGGAATTTATTCTTCACGTCATTGAACTGAATTCACAGCCTACAACCAAAGCAAGTGAAAACAGCCTGAAAAGACCACCAGTGACAAGATCAGCAGTTATTCAGGACCTCGAAGATCTACAAACGGCTGAGTCGTTCCTGAATATCTTGCACATTGTTTATACACATTTGAAAGTGCTTCAAAGTAATTAAGCGTATTGTTTACTCAGTCTGCTAAAAATATTTGCAATACTTAACGCATCGTCAGAAAATTTTCGTTATTTTGAATGCCAGACAACACACTACGTCATAGTCGCATTTTGAATTGAGTCGTTTCGTTTGCAAATGGAATTAGCAAATATTACCCTCGATAATTCTACTAAACTGTCAGCGGGGCCAGGAATCTAACCGCAGACGCCTCGGGTGGAAGTCGAACGGCTAGACGGTGGAGCTATAGAAAAGTACAGTAGTGAGGATCAAATTAGATTATCAACTACAGAAGAGCAGTCTCGAAGTTTATTGAAAAGTCCTCCCAGCAAACGGACGAAAAGTCTCAGAAGTTTTAGAGGTGCAACTTATAAAGATGAGGCTTGCACATCCTGTCTTACGCTTCTGCACAAATTTGCAGACCACAATAAGGAGCTCCATAATCTGAAAATGGAGATGGAGGAATTGAAGAAATTTCTTCGCTTCCTCCTTAAAAAGGACAACATTATCGTACCTGAAGTTGAGAGTAGCCAGCAGAAAAGAGTATTTGCAGAATCCCGGGGTGGAGCATCCACTGAGAAAGATGAACAGACACCGGCAACCCAAGCGGCGACATTGGTAGCTTCGACCTCAAATCCTCTCGATACTGCGCGAAACAAAACACCCACCAAAAAACACGCTCCAATCAGGGAAGGAGATTGTACAACTCCACTTTCTTGTGAAGTCGGTTCGGGCACAGAAAGCCAGCATAAAAAAAGAAAGTGAGTATGCTAAGGCTGCATACAAATCACTGAAAAAAAACCACAAATGCGGAAAGGGGCAGCGCGAAGACAGCTCTGAACAAAGCCATCCCGGCTTCCAAAAGAAGCCTATCTCTGGTGATGGTAAGGAAAACCCAAAGTCACAAGACATTCCTATCGATACCTCGGGGTTTTCCAATGGCAGCAGGGCTGGAAATATATCAAGGGTTTCCCTTGCACGCCAAAACTGCATAGTCGTTCAAGGCCTACCTGAATCAGACGGAACTACTCAGAAGGAAAGGGCGGATGCGGACGTCGAAAAGTTTCGGGACCTGCTAAAAGACATTCTCAGACAGCGAGAGACAGTAGGAGTTTGTGGAGCTTTCAGGATAGGCAACCAGGTTACTGAACAGTCGGAAACAGCCCGACCTCGACCTTTCAGGATAGTCTTGGATAAGAAAGAACAGGTGAACTTAGTTCTGTCCCGGAAGACAGCTCTCCGCTACTCACATAAGACGGGGTTTTTTCAGCCGGACTACTCTCCAGCAGAACGCCTGAAACGCCGAGAATTTGTGGCGGAACTACGGGAGACAGAGAGCTGGAGAGAGCAATCTGGCTATCTTCAGGGACCAAATAATACAGAAAACTACCATAGTGCTGTGGAAGCAGTCAGTCCTGATGACGGCTGCGGTCCAGTAGTACTGGCAAACTCGCGCCCAAGCGCATTGGACACTGCAGAGTCTTGCCGGCTGAAATTTTTATATACTAACGCCCAGAGTTTATTCTCGAAGTTTGATGAACTTCGAATACAGGTAGCTGATGGGTCCCCTGATGTTATAGCAATTGCAGAAACCTGGCTGTCACAGAGCATCAGTGATTCAGAAGTGGCGCTATGCGGATACAAACTATTTAGACGAGACCGAGTTGAACGCCAGGGTGGAGGAGTTGCTATGTATGTAAAGAACGAATTAAGTGTGTGCGAGAAGCCTGCAAGGATTACTCATGGTATAGAGGCTATTTGGCTGACAATTAAGGCATGGGGGTCGCAGCCCGTGGAAGCCGTGACTGTCTACCGACCACCGCGGACAAACAGTGATGCAGATGCGCGTTTACTGGTGTGCATAAAGGAGATAGGAAGTCGACCTGATGTTGTACACATGGGTGACTTCAATGCGCCCAGCATATGTTGGAACAATTTGCGGGCCAATTGTTCTAAAAACGCCTTTGATCACCATCTGCTAAAAACAACACTTGAGGCCCTTTTCACACAACACGTCCTAGTTTCAACTAGAGCACGTGGAGGGCAACAAGCTAGTTGTTTAGATCTAGTCTTCACGTAGCATCCCTACACTAAAGACTAGGTATGCTGCCTACCTCCACTAGTTTGAAGTGATCATGCCATACTTTTGTGGGATAATGGTCGTTACCCCCTACAATAGGCGAACCAAGGCCGAATATATGGCGAGGTGACTTCTCACAAATGAGAGTAGAGTTATCACAAATAGACTGGGATCTTCTTTTCTCTGGGGCTGTCACTGAGGACTGGAATACATTTAAGGAGTGGTTGTTGCAGCTAATGCGCAGTCATTGTCCACTTTCAGTGCCCAAGGTATCTAGCCGACCTCCATGGCTGAACAGAGCTATCAAAAAAGAGATCAATAAAAAAGAAAGTTTTGGAAGAAGTTTTGCAACACAAGCCGCAACGAAGATTTTGACCTGTACAAAATCCAGCGGAACAAGGTAAAAATGGTTTTCAAAGCACAATGGGACTTTGAGAGCGATCTACTTCGTCGAGCTGTCAATAATCCAAAGTTGTTTTCCAGTTATTTACGGAAAAGCATACGTAACAGGAACCCAATTCCTGTTATGAAAACTGATGATGGTCACGAAATCTCCGACTGTAAAAACAAAGCAGAACATTTTGCTGAGTTCTTTCAGTCTGTCTTCACCATAGAACCTCCCTTCGTCGCAACTGTTGACGAGGTCATGGAAGCACCAAATATTGGGGATATTTTGTTTGAAGAAGAGACGATTTTTCAAGAACTAAAAAGCTTGAAGGAATGTAAATCTCCGGGTCCAGATGAAATTCCTGCCAAATTGCTCAAGGAACTTGCTAGAGAGCTAGCTAAACCCCTTTCACTAGTGTGCCAGAAATCGTTTGATACTGGAATACTTCCTCCGGACTGGAAATTAGCGCATATTACACCGCTTTACAAAAGCGGTGGTCGTGCAACTGCGAATAACTACAGACCCGTGAGTCTGACATCCATATGCTGCAAAGTAATGGAGAAGATCATCAAGAAGCAATTGATGATATATTGTGAAACTCACAATATATTGTGGAGTGCGCAATTTGGATTCCGTAATGGAAGGTCATGTGTAGCAAACTTGCTTTATATGATGCAAAGCTGGACAAGGGCAATTGATGCAAAAGAAACTGTACATGCAGCCTACATTGATTTCCGGAAGGCCTTTGACAGTGTTTCACACCAACGTCTCCTGCATAAGTTGAGACTGATGGGTATCGGAGGCAGACTTCTTACGTGGATTGAGAATTTCCTATCTGGTCGTTCCCAAACGGTGTGTGTAGGACGACAACGATCAAGGCCGACAGTCATCGAGAGTGGAGTACCTCAAGGTTCAGTACTCGGACCCACCCTCTTTCTCTTGTTCGTTAATGATTGTGTATAGGAATTGGACTGCGAGTGTGCCATGTTTGCAGATGATGTAAAAATATGGAGGGTCATCAGGTGTGCTGCCGATGAAGATAACTTCCAGGAAAATCTTTTTCGATTAAACGATTGGTCGCATAGATGGCTGCTGTCCTTCAATTCTAGCAAATGCACTCTGCTGCGCCTGGGAAATCGAAATGCGGTGCCTTATGCGCGACCCTACCATCTGAACGGAATCCTTCTGCAAGAAACAGAAATACATAAGTATCTCGGCATCTGGATGACAGAAAATCTCAAAACTTCTACACAATGATATAAGGCGGCTAAAACTGCAACTTCAATGTTGTATGCCATCAAGCGGGCATTCACGGTTTTTGATGAAGACTGTTTCTCGAAAATCTTCGGTACCTTCATAAGGCCACATCTTGAATACGCGATTAAAGCCTGGAGACCGTGAATGCGGCAGGATTATAACGTACTTGAGAGGGTGCAGCGGCGAGCAAAAAATTAGTAAGAGGCCAAGGTTCACTTCCATATGAGATCCGCCTAAATAACCTTAATCTCTATCCTTTGAGTTATAGGCAGTTACGCGGAGATTTGATACAAACCTTCCATATCGTGCGTGGCTTTGACTGCGCTCTCATGTGTGACGACTTCCTCCAACTTGCCACTACAACTAATCTCCGGGTGCATCCCTTCAAACTGTATGTGCCCCAAGGACGATTGGATGTACGGAAGAATTTTTTCTCTAATCGTATCGTGGACCCGTGGAATAACCTTCCCGAGGCGATTGCTATGTTCCAAGCTGTGGAGATATTCAAACACCGACTTGATATACACATGCTACAACACAACGTGAACTATGTGACAAATTAACCTTGAAACACCACTGCACCATGTGACTGTCTATATTTTCCCGACTGAAAACTTGTTAAAATTGTTTATAATTCTTGATATTTTGATGAGACAAATAGAGAGCTCAAGGACGCGAGCCTATTTTTCCCTCAAATATACTGACTGACCGACTCATAA
Source organism: Ligula intestinalis (assembly GCA_036362985.1). Classification (NCBI taxonomy): domain Eukaryota; kingdom Metazoa; phylum Platyhelminthes; class Cestoda; order Diphyllobothriidea; family Diphyllobothriidae; genus Ligula; species Ligula intestinalis. The sequence continues at coordinate 23,639,529 of JAYGXS010000009.1, read as the reverse complement.
TAGAAGAGTATGATAATTACCGTCAAAACCGCACTAGTAAGCGTGGCGGCGGTTGCCTTCTCTATATTAAAGCAATGTTTAAGCATTTCCCGTTCGAACTAGATGCTGACTCATTCTCCGGCAATTACTGCTTTGCATCCATTATCCTGTCGCCCGATCAGATGCATTTATAATCCCCTAACTCATCATCCAAAGATTATGAAAACCTTTGCAAAATATTAAAGCTGATTTCAGAGTCCGATTTTGACGCTAAAATTATCGCTGGGGATTTCAACTTTCCTGAAATTGATTGGTCATTGAACGGTTGTCCACCCAGATTTCAGCCCTTCCTAGATGCCATTAATTTTTCAAACTGGTCTCAGTTAGTCTGTTCCCCAATGAGGAATCAGCATATTTTAGATCTAATTTTCACGAACGACATTTCTCCCCTTTTCGTTGACTAAAATCGGAACCTCTTCCAAGTAGACCATAATTTAATCCATTGTTGTGTTCCGCTTGCCTCTACGAAAAAGGCTAGCACAGTTCGTACCTACCATGCTTTTTACCTAGCTGATATTAACTTAATTAACAACTTTATGGACTCACTAGACGGGCAGGATCCCTCCTCCACGCCCAATGTAACAATTCTCTGGGACCTCCTGTCGGTAATTTAATAGCATTTTGGAATTTGTGCGAATAAAAAAGTCAAGCCTTACACTTTGGACCCCACCGTTTCTCACTTTCTTTTGCCCAGACTAAAGAAATTGCAAAGACAGTTGAAAGATCAATCTACTAGTCCACTATCTGTGCACCTAAGAATCGCAGAGATTTTCGAATTAACATCTAAGATTCGTTTTGCACGTGACAAACAGAAGGAATCTTGCGCACTCAGCGAGTTAAACTCTGCAAAATCTGTTATCCAACTGTTCCGTCGTCGGTCCTCTTCCGAAGGAGGTCATGAAATCCCTCCATTGCTGAATGAAGATAAAACCTATGTGCTGGATGAGTCTGACAAGGCTGAACTGTTTAGTCTATTCTTTGCAAAGAATCTTGCGATGAAATCTGAACCGGTCCCGTCGTTTCAGCCATTGTGAGTCAATGCTACCAGTACCATTGATTTCTTCGTAGAAGTAATCCGTAAGCACATTATCCGTCTAATAAAACTCACACTCCTCGGGAGCTGACGGTATTCCGAATTTACTTATCAAGAGAATGTTGAGCTTCTCCCGATTGCTAAGTCATCTATTCTTAGATTTTCTTCGAAACGGTGTCTTTCCTGATTCATGGAAGACATCTATTATTCGTCCAGTCTTCAATTCAGGATCTCGTTCGGATGTAAATAATTATCGAGGCGTTCACAAAACACCAGCTCTAGAAAAACTTCTGAAAAAAATTATCTTTAACCAAATTCTTGACTTTTGCATAGAAAATAAACAATAAAGTGCCTCACAGCATGGATTTCTACCTGGAAGATCATGCGAAACCTGTCACTTGGCTTTTCTTAATCTCGGTACTTCACTTCGTAATGAACAGCAATCAGTCATCGTGATTTACTTTGACCTTAGTAAAGCTTTTGACAAGGTGCCGCACAGGTGTCTTCTAGTGAAACAAGAAGCCCTAGGCATCAGGCCTCCTCTCCTCGATTTCATTGCTTCCTACCTGTCTAACTGCAGCCAAAAGGTCTTAGTAGGCCATAGCTACTCGATGCCTCAGCCGATCACGAGTGGTGTTTTTCAAGGCACGGTTTTAGGTCCCCTCCTGTTCATTCTTTGCATTAATTAAATTTTAACAGTACTAAATAACTCGGAAATTTCATTTATGCTGATGACCTTAAGTGTATTGACTCATTTTCTAAGGACACGGCCAGTAGTTGCGTTGATAAAGTCAACGCAGACTTGCGACCCTCTCAAGTTGAAGCGCCACATGGCAGATGGAGTTTTCTCCATCAAATGTAAGTTCATGTTTTTTGGCCCCACAAAGCTTCCTGGACCCATTATCTTCCAAAACAGTCCACTGTTAGAACGATCTACGATAAAGGGTTTGGGTCTAAACTACACGGATAAGCTTGCATTATCGCCTCATGCAGATCGAATTTCTGCCAAGGCCGCACAGATATGAGGGTTTATGTCGCATTTTTTCTTTCCAGAAATAAGGTTAAAACTATGCCGCATGTTTGTTCTCCCTATACTAGAATACTGCTGTCAAATTTTCGATCTTATGAACGCGACTGACCGCAGTAAGATTGAAAAGGTTCAGCGAGTTTTCACTCGTAAAATATTTTCTCTTTCGGTGTCTAGTATTTCTTATACAGATAGAAGTCAGTTAGCAAACATTAAATTTATTTGGGTAAACAATAGTCCTAATCCCCCAAAAATTAATGCTCTTTTTCCGGTAAACCGACCTTACGCCACTCGTAACTCCTCCATGATGATTTTACCACCCCTCAGCTCCACATCTAACCGTTCTCGCTTTTTTGCCTCCAAATATGGTTTAATTTGGAACAATCTTCCACTCGAAATTAGGTTGTCTTCTAAATTATCGATTTTCAAAGGCAAATAATCTAACCATTTAAATTTAGAGGCAATAAAGTCGGTATTGTCTGTTTACTTTATAAACACGCAATTTGTAGATTTCTAAAAGGGTCCTCCAAACATTTGAAGCTCTTCCCAGGATAGTAAAATGTTTTCTTAATATGTTAGCATTTTCCTCTGCAGAGTCAAGAATCACTTCCACATGCTGCAAACTCTTCTCCGTTTTGTAACCTTCGCGGTGGTCTTCGAGGTCGATATTGATGGTTATCGCTTTGAAAAAATCCTGCCCCCGCGCGGTTTAAAATTTTTAAGCAGTGGCGTTTCAAGAGGAAAATACTTGTTTCCAACGTGCAAAAGATAGTGTGTCACGATCAACACACTTGATTTAGTGATCTGGGTGCGATCGACGCACACAGAGAACCGATGCGACGAATATAATATTCTAGCCTCTAAGTATAGCAAACTTGAAGGTAAAATGGAACATATGAAAAGACTCCTCCAGCAGACCATCGCTGCGATGGAAAAAATGATGACTTCAATGCATACGCATGAACCGCCTAAAGGAGAACAGAGGATGCATATACCTGAAGTACAGATGGTCATAGTGGACAACATAGATACCGGTGAGACAACTTCAGACAGATCCGATGACCAAGCAGTCACAACATCCGTTTCGAGCTCTAGGCCCACTGCAGCGAAGGCGACCAAAACTGTACTTCAGGACTCCCGTCAGGAGAGTTATCATGGTGTAGTTGTTCAGGGGTTGCAAGAAGCAACTTCATACAGTTCAGACGACCAAGCAATCACACCACCTAGTTCGAGCTCCGGGCCCACTGCAGCAAAGGTGGCGAAAACCTCAGCTAAGGGCACACGACACCGCGAGGATAATAAATACTGTCTACTCGTACAGGGGTTCAAAGAAGCCATTTCAGACCGCTCAAACGACCAGAACGATCCGGAATTTGTTTCCTTTAATGATGTCCTGAGCGATCTGTTCCCGCTAGATAAAGAAATTGAAGTGCTCAAGTCATTTCGTATCGGAAAAGGGCTGACAGATACTGCAGAAATTCCCGACCCAGACCGCTAAAAATACTATTTAAAAACAAGGAACATGTTTGCGTAATCCTGTCTGAAAAAACTAACCTACGTCACGCGCATAAAGAGGTTTTTTTTCAACCGGACTATTCCCTGGAGGAACGGCTGAAACGCCGAAAACTTGTAACGGAACTACATTCGAGGAAGAAAAATGGCGAGGCAGGCCTAAAAATCTTCAACGGGAAGATAATTCAGAGGGAAACAGCGAATCAACCCGTAATACTCCGAACGACGGTCAGGAAGTGACTGTCACAGCCGGATTACACCGTGCCATGAAACTAAAGTGCATGTACACCAATGCACAAAGCCTGCTCTCCAAATTAGATGAGCTTAAGATTATTACGTGCCAACTCGAACCAGACGTCGTCTGCGTAACAGAAATATGGTTTTCCATGAAGGTAGGCGACCAGGAAATTGCTCTCCCCGGGTTTCAAGTTTTCCGAAAAGATAGAGTCGGGCGTCAATGTGGGGTGTGCTAATCTATGTTAGACACGGCCTGCTCATGTCCGACAAATCCGAAAACCTTTATGGCAATATAGAGGCAATATGGCTCACCGTTAGAACACCGGGGTCACAGACCCTTGACATCATGGCGGTCTACCGTCCACCATCGAGCAACCAACAGTCAGACAATAGTCTGATAGAAGGAGTCGAAGAAATTGCTAGGAGATCCGATGTCATGGTCATGGGAGACTTTAACGCCCCTCATATCGACTGGAATGTGAGTTCTGCGCACGGCTCCGAAGTAAATTTCGATCGACGACTCCTGCGCACAGAACAGGCATCTTTCTTAACACAACACGTCCTATATCCGACCAGATTACGCGAAGGGCAACAAGCTAATTGCTTATACCTAGTACTTACCAAAGCACCTGATAGCGTGGACATTGTAAATTGTTTACCACCTCTCGGAAAAATGATCACGTAGTGCTACAGTGGGAATATTCACTCTTCTCTGTGCCCGATCGTAGTGCGGTAACCAGACGCAACATCTGGACAGGGGACTTTACGCAAATGAAAACCACAGTGAGCGAGATAGACTGGAATGAACTAGTCACCGGGTGTGTTCTCGATTATTGGTCGCAATTCAAAACCGTATTACACGGACTAATTACCGATTTTTGTCCTATCACGGTAAAGAAAGTAACAAATAGGCCTCGATGGCTACCGCCGACGCTAAAGAGGGAAGAAAACCGCAAAGGAAGGATGTTCAAAATCTATCGCAGAGAGAGGACCCCCGAATCGTACAATAGGTAAAAGGCGCAGAGAAAGAAGGTTAAGAGCCTGATACGAATAAGCCGCCAAAACTTCAAGAGTAATCTAATAAACCATGCAGTAGGAAACCCAAAGCTTTTTACAGCTACGTTAGGCAATGTACTCGGAATAGAGACCCTATCCCTCTGCTAAAAACAGACGACGGTATAGAAATTTCCGAGATTAACGAAAAGGCGGAACATCTATCCTGCTTCTTCCAGTCGGTCTTTACGAGAGAGCCTGAGTTCACCGCTATTAACTGCATCGTGGGTGTGATCCAGACCATAAACTCGGTTGCACTCACGGAAGCTACCGTTCTGCGAGAACTTCTACAGCTCAAAGAAACGAAGTCATCAGGTCCGGATGAGATACCTGCAAAGTTATTAAAAGAGCTAGGCATAGAGTTGGCGGTACCCATAAACCTAATCTTCCGAGCTTCTCTTAATACTGGAAAAGTGCCACCCGAGTGGAAGGCAGCGTGAATCTCACCCATCCACAAAAGTGGGAGTCGGGCGACCGCAAATAACTATAGACCGGTCAGCCCCACCTCAATATCCTGCAAGCTTATGGAACGCATATTCAAACGCGAGCTGATGCACTTTTTGGAGCAAAATCAACTTCTTTCTGATAAGCAGCACGGATTCCGCAGGGGAAGGTCCTGCTTGACCAATCTGCTCTATTGTCTAGAAGAATGGACCCGAGCGATCGATGAAGGGAATACGGTGCATACAGTCTTTGTAGACTTCAAGAAGGCATTTGACATGGTGCCTCAGCAACATCTCTTATACAAGCTCAGCCGCATAGAGGTAAGGGAAAACCTTTGCAGTGGATAGCAAATTTCTTGACTGGTCATACCCAGACCGTATGTATTGGCAAACAGCGGCCGGCGGAGGTAGCAGTTGAAAGCGGGGTTCCACAGGGATCTGTTCTTGGCCCTATTCTCTTCCTTATGTATACTGATGACTGCATAAGCGGACTAGACTGCGAAATCGCAATGTTTGCTGATGACATAAAACTTTGGAAGGTCATACACAACCAAGACGACGAATTAAACCTCCAGGCGAATTTGCATAGACTGGAGCAATGGTCGATCCTTTGGCTCATGTCATGCAATGTGGCCAAATGCAACCTAATGCGCTTTGGTAGAACCAGCACTACGCCTCGGAGGGTGTATTATCTGAATCACACGCCGCTAACCGAGGTAGAGGCTCAGAAAGACCTGGGGGTGTGAATCACGCCTTCACTGAAGCCATCAATCCACGTCCTGAAAATGGCTAAATTCTCAATGTCGAGCTTGTATCTAATCAAGCGCGCCTTTGCTAAGTTTGACAAAGTTGTATTTGGCAAGGTATTTGGCACGTTCTTGCGACCTCAACTGGAATTTGCCATCCAAGCCTGGAGACCTTGGACAGCTAAGGACAAAAAACCTTCAAAGGGTACAAAGACGCGCAACAAGATTAGTACGTGGCCAACGGAACCTCCCTTATGAGACCCGATTGGTAAATCTTGAATTGTTTCCTCTGGATTACAGGCAGCTACGTGGGGACCTAATCCAGGCATTTCGCATGTTGCGTGGTAAGGATTGCTGCCTCCAAACAAATGACTTCTTTGAGCAGGTTACCACCTCTAGGCTGCGAGGACACCCCCTCAAATTACGTGTGACTGGGGCAAGACTTGACCCAAGAAAATACTTTTGCTCTAAGAGGGTAATCCAGGCATGGAATGCCCTTCATGCGGATATTGTCATGTCCCCTTCCGTGGATATTTTGAAGGCAAACCAAGACCGATTTAATGAGCATCGTCCCGATTAAGTACTCCAAATCCAATCACTGAAATGTTCCGAATCCAAAATTGGAAGAGCTCTACATCCAAACCCTGAAATGCTAGAAATGCTATAATATATACTAATAGTAATTTTTAAGTAGTATTATTATTACTTAACCAACTAAGTTTCATCCATTATCTAGCTATGACGTCTCTGCTCACTATGTGATCTGCGCCGATCGTGTCTGAGGTCACATCTACCGCACCTATGGTCCTAGGCTACGCGGCCCTGTCACACCCTTTCTCGTATCGACCGACTGCTAACGACGTGGCGGGTTCCCTGGCTATTGGCACAGCAAAGGCGTATCATGGTCGCATCTCTGGTCTTCGGGACGTTCTCGTGACTCCGAGGTCTCCTCCTCGTATGGTCCTTCGGATGTAGATATTACTCGTCATGGACGCCATGGCTGCCATCAACATTCAAAGAAGCATTATGCCCCTATCATTCGCATACTTCCCCCACGAGCGACAGTTTTTCTCCTAAAAACCACAAATGACATTCCATTTTGAATTATGAGCCAGCCTTAGGAGTTTTTTCACTGTCTGCTCTTCTTCCTCAGTTAAACTGCTGGCTCGTGTAAACTGAGTGTGAGTTTATTACTTGAAACAAGCGAGTAGTCGTCTGAAATTGTGTCAATGACTTCTTTGGAATGTTCGGCTATGCCAATGCATTTCTTAAATCCTGTGTACCAAAAGGGAGTTTAAAGGCGTTTGCCTGTATTTCCTTCAATAAATTTGACTTGACTTGACTTCTCGGTGGATTCTGGATTCTGGTGGGTCGCATCTCGGTTATGTTGCCTTGACCTCTACTGTCTTCTCCTATTGTCCCCGTTGACCCCTTCTTAGCTCACCACTATATTATTTTTTCCATGAAAATAAGCGTTCCGAACCCTCAACAGCAGGAACCCATCTAACTGCAACATGCCATACAATGCTAACTAATAAGGCAGTTTTTTCTCCTACATTTTTTTTGGAAATCGGGGACTCGCTGAGCTCATCCACCGATGTAGGAGTTTTTTCTGCCCAGAAAATTATTTATAATTCAGCATATTAAAGGGAGCTAGGCAGAGCCTTTGAAAACCTTATTAACAGATAGATGCTTTCAGATCGTGCATGTCATTCAAAGCCACATATACATTATGTAAATCATTGTTGTCTACCAAATATATAACCAGCAATTACAGTAAGATCAGGCCTTCTTTCAAATGCGTCGATGCTTTCAGCAAGAACAACTAAGGAAGGAAGTTTATGCCAATCTTGAACGACCCGGCGGCAGAAGAAGTTGGCCCGCACTTCTAGTTTGGCATGGTGTTTCTTCAGTTTGTACGGATGACTGCGTAGATGTGTCGTTTGTGCGAATTCAAAGAAGTCAGCTATCTGAAGAGTACAGTCTACTCCCCTGACGAGTTTAAACACCATGATCATATCTTCGCTGTATTGCCCATAATAAAGAGGAAAAAGATTCAGCCTATCTAGACGACCTTCATATGAGAAAGCTCCTAAGCTGCTGACTAGCTTGGTCACCCTTCTTTGAACTTTCTTCAGCACTGCGTAATCTTTCTTCATGCAGAGGCACCACGCCTGGACGCAATATTCTGACATCGGTCGAACAAATGTTTCGAAGATTCGCTTAAAATGCTCCACATCAAAATAGATGAAGGAACTTATGATCGCTCCTAAGATGCCCATGAACTTCGTTGCAGTTTTAGTACAGTGATTTGACGGTTTGAGGTTGGGCATCATGCATTCACCTAGATCCCATAATTCGTTCACTAGACTAAGTTGGTAACCTCCAGTTGAGTAGTCATACTCGAATGGTATCAACTTTCTGCGACTAGACCGTAAGCGAAACACTTGATATTTGTTGAAATTGAGCTGCAGTAGCCGCATTTCACACCAGTTTTGCAAGCAATCCAAGTCATTTTGTAAGGTCTGTCCATTTTCTGAGCATTCGATTGACTTTGAAATCCCCATTCGATATTTCAGAAGAACAGTTGGCGAGCATACATATACTTTCGATAAATTCCCTTCGGGCCATTACATTTATATGGAAGGGGAAGGCACAGGGTGACAAGCAATCAATTAATTATCGTTCTACTCAACTTAGTCGTGGGTATGGGGGCTTGGGGTTTGGGTTGATAAAAAGGGGGTAGTGACAGGGTAATTAAGAGAGGGGGGAAAGAACGCGTGGAAAATGCTGGTAGTTCTGCGGCCGTTGGCCATGCTAGGCTTGGGGCCTGAAGAAGGTTCTTCTGGCTTCTGATGAAGCCGGTGTTGTGCGGGCAGAAGAACCTTCTTCAGGCCCCAAGCCTAGCATGGCCAAGGGCCGCAGAACTACCAGCATATTCAACGCGTTCTTTCCCCCTCTCCTAATTACCCCGTCACTACCCCCTTTTTATCAACCCAAGCCCCCATTCCCAAGACAAAGTGGATTAGAACGATAATTAATGGATGGCTTGTCACCCTGTACCTTCCCCTTCCATATAAATGAAATGGCCCGAAGAGAATTGATGGAAAGTATATGTATGCTTGCCAACTGTCCTTCTGACTTTGATATCTTTAGATAGTCTGCAAAAATGACCTTCTCACAGGTGAGGCAATCAAGGCAGTCGTTTACATATACCAGAAATATAATGGGACCCAGAACGCTTCCCTGCGGAATCCCACTGGGAATGTTTTTCCATTCTGTTTTGGTGTCTCCAATACAAACACACTGAGGCCTGCCTGTTAGATAGTGGGCTTACCATTTGAGTACATTTCCAGTCGCACCCATTTGATGCAGCTTTGATATTAATCGTCTGTGTGGAAGCTTGTCGAATGCCTTGCTTAAATCAATGTATATCGCATCGACTGTCGAACCCATTTCCAAAGAATTCGTTCAGCTTTTCATGGATGTTAGCAGGTTAGTGAGACAAGAGCAGCCACTTCGGAATCCGTGTTGCGCGACCCTTAGCAATTTGTTCTCCTCAATATGTCTCATTAGTTTCGTTTTGATTAGTTTCTCCAGTAGTTTGCAACAAATGCTTGTGAAACTAACTGGTCTAAAGCTATTAGGTGAAGTTCTCTCTCCTCCTTGATAAATAGGTGTTATGTTGGCCAGCTTCCAGTCAGTAGGCAGGGCCTCTTTTTCATCGAACTTTCAAAGATTTTGGAAAGTGGGGAGGCCAGTCGTTCTGCGAGCTCATTCAGAAGTTTTGCTGATAATCCATCCGGACCAGGCGATTTAGTGGGATATAGTTGCCTCAGGGCTTTTCTTACTGTGTCTGTTGCGAACAATACCGTGCTAATTGTATGCGCCACTGGGACCATATATCGCTGTACATTCTCGTCAAAAGGTGGCTCCCCGGTATGCACAGACATAAAGAAATTAGACAAGAGGTTCACCTTATTTGAGTTGTCCGTACACTTGTTTCCCTGACTATCTTTCAGACAAGGAATGGGAACTTGATTGCATTTTGCCTTATTCACGCAAGAAAAGAATCTCTTTGGGTTGTTAGCTATTCCCTTGACTAGTTCTGCCTTGAAGGCCATTCGCTCTTTTCGAAGTAGTCTTCGACATATATTTCGCTGTTTCTTAAATTCTGAGAAGTGTTCGGGTTGTTGCTATCGGGCATATGTTTTCCATAGTCTTCTTTTCTTCTTGAATTTCCTTTTTACGATCGGTGTCACCCATTCTGGCCGGGAGATGCGCAAGCTTTCCTTAAGCGGGCAACAATCCTCCAATAGTTGCTGATTTAAGCTCCAGAGAAGCACCAAGCGTCATCCGGGTCGGGTACGTATGCAGGGCTCCACTCAGTCACGTTAAGTTGTCCTTTAATTTTATTTTAATCTCCTTTCCATTCATTCCTCTCGCTTATTGCATGAGCGACGTTTTCCGAGAAATGGCTATACTCCCAGACAAGAACACTGTTCACTTCGGCCAAAAAAGGTCTGAGTATTCAATCCAATCTCTACTAATGACGAAATCCAGACAGCTAGATTGTTGGCCACATCGGAACCACGTGTCTATTGTGACATGCTAGGTAAGCAATTCGTCATTTTCCAAATGAAGTAGTTTATGTTCGAATGAGTTCTCTGATCACGAGCTGTGCATTAAGTCCCAATCAATGTCTGGAGAGTTAAAATCTCCAAGATTTAGGATATTTTTGCTACGGCAGACTTTTTTACCTCAGATATAAGTATATCATCCGCTTCCGTCCTTTGTCCTGGTGGTCTATATACCAAAACAATATGGAGGTAAGGTTGGTTTGTTACTCTCAGTTTACAACTAATTAGCTTACAAGACTTGTTCCTGTGTGATGACAAATTATCTGGGACGAAGTTGATACCAGCTTGTATGAAAATCGCGATTCCCCCACCCTTACGTCCGTTTCTGTCCATGTGGATAAACTGAAATCCTGCCAGCCCGATTTTTGCATCTGCTATCTGCTCAGTTAACCATGTTTCAGTTAGCTTTATCAGTTCAGGTTGCACATGGTCCACGGTGAGTTTGAGTTCATCCAATTTGTTAAACAGACTCAGCACATTTGTGTACATCATCGTCATGTTCTTGGCGTCACTCCATCTCGCCTCGGTCACCTCTATTGCTGGTAGTGATGGCGAGATCCAGCCTTTAGTGTGACGGGTGTTCACCACCACAATGTCTTCTTCATCTGAATTATAATGTACATAAGAGAGTTCGTTGTTAATTGGATCTAACTGACCATCTTACCACGCGTAAAATACTACTTATTCCTGTTGTAATACAGCTGCTTACGCGCAGCTGTGATTACCAATTTATTTATTCATTTTTTCACGATTGCAATAAGTTTGTAACGAAAGGGCCCCTTGGGCCTTAAATATACAATGTATTTATTTGGAACATCGTTAGAAGCCTTCAAGAATCCCTATTTCTTTCTGAACCCGAGGCTGCCAAGCCTGTATCGTATATTCCAGATGCGGCCACACAAAAGTTCCATATACTTTGCTAAATATATCTATATTCAGGTTAACATTCATTATTCGTATGGTGCTCATGACCAACATTGGTCTCACTACGGCTTTGGAGCACTGTGAAGTGACACATAGGTCGACCTAAGCAAGTACACCAAGATCTCTTTGGGACTGACCTGCGACGCGTTATTGAAGAACCGTGCCGACTGCAATACTGGAGGCGTCAACTATGAGGGGGATAAGTGCATCGGGAGCGTATTGCATCAGGAATGTTGCATCAGCCCCGACAACAGTCACCTCATCGAAAGCAGTGAGGGCGTCTGCGAGTAGTTCAAATAAACGCTTAGAAATAGAGTGAAGATTTGTGAGTAGCAAAATTGTGTCAACATAGTTGGCATGAAACCCGCGACAGAAGTTTACCATGCCCGGAAAACTCTGAAGCTGACGCTGAGAAGAGGGAGGCGGGAAGTCACGAATGACTGCAACTTTGGCTGGCAGAGGATGAATGCCGTTAGAGTCAACCAGGTGTCCAAGAAACTCGAGGAAAGACATGCCGAAGACACACTTGGACGAGTTGAGGACAAAAAAATCTGTTGAAGGAGGTCAGACCCCGTTGCCCTTACTCCCGTTACTCGCCCTTACAACCTAAGAAATTTAACGTTGATTATACCTCCTCCTGCTTCTTCCACTTCTAAGCGATCGCTATTTTTTGCTTCTAGGTATAGCTATCTTTGGAATAATTTGCCGATTGATATTCGGGCGTTGACTAGTCGATGTGCATTGAAGCGAAGACTGCACATTTATCTTAACACTGAATCTACTAACCTTTTGTTTTCCTCATCTTTTCCGGGCAGCTTTCTCCACAATCCGAAGAAAGGACCATCGGGAATTTAGGATCCCTTCTTTAAACTACCTTCCTCTGACTCATGTACCCCGGAATCAGGACGCAGTATTGACGGCTCTCGTTTTGCTGGTCATCAACCATCACCAGGGCCTTATATTTGGTCACATCTCAGACATCCCCAACGATTGTCTTGTAGATTTGACGGACTTTTGGATCTCATACGGCAGTGCCCACTACGATCATAAACTGGTGGGTTCCCTATGTTCTATTATGCCGCACCAGTTTGGAAACCCGAGTGTAGTGCCGGAAACCCGTTTATACCAGTAATGTTTCGTTAATACCGATTGTTCTGCCCCACGTTCAGCTTCGACTGAGTTTGCTTCCAAGCCCCCCCCCCCCTTTACTAACAGAGGCAGTGGGTACCAGAATACACAGTCAGAATCTAGATAACGATGTGGCTCATCTGTGTGTACCCTTGAATTTCACCTTCCGCATGACACTGCTATATTCCTTTTTTTCGAATCTAACAAATTCGCTTCTAAACAGTTATACTCGTCTTATAGCTATAGACTACGGATACTGTTTGTTGAACCAATTATTTCTAGTACTTCGTGTTATCGAATTTTTGGTTTATTGATAAGGCCCATTGGGCCTGAAATATACAACTTATTATTTCATGTTCCTCGGTGTAAACAAAAGGTAGGCCACGGAACACACTATTAACGCACCTCTGGAAGGCTTAAGAGTCATTGCGGACTCGAAGCTGCACGCACAGGTACTTAATGAGGCCAAATGGGGCAGTGTTGGCCGTCTTCGAAAAGTCTTCCAGGCGATGGGAATTTAATTGAAGGTCCGAACCAGATGGATCATCGGAAAAACAGACTTCGAGAATAGGGCATCGGCAAAATCCTGAAGAGGAGGTACAGGGTAAGGGTCCGGGGTGGTGACGTTGTTCAAGATTGTGTGTTTGTATCACACCGCGGTCACCAAATGTCATAACACCAAACGGAGACAGTTACCACTAATCTACAAAAAACTACTGAAAAAATGACGAAGGAATGAAAATGGCGATTAAGAAATCATGATACAGAATCAAGAAAGTGAATCTGCGGTTAGAAGCCAAAAACAGTTCAGGAGAAACATTCCAAAAATGTGATTGGGCGATGCGAATTGGAGACCGATGCAGACTAAAAGTGGTTCAGGTAGATGAGTTCAAGGAATGGATAGCCGACAGGCTGCAACAGCAAAAACAAAATGTATCCCGCTCAAAGTCAAAGTTCGCTGTTGCGTTTATTTTTTAGTGCACCCAAGCCTACAGGGCAATTTACGTGAAAAAATAAATGTGAACAATAAAAACATATAAACATCTACAGATTTATCGATTTTCTCCATGGCAGAAATGTAAACGGCCTTGCCGCATCGAATCTAACCGATACCGGGTATTTTTCTGCAAGTTACATCGCCCGCAGCCATTCCGTTCCGATTTTCCACTGAACATGGATGCGTTTGGCTTGATTCCTCCCTACCATATTTTGATGTGAATGTAACCAATTATCACGGATTCTTCGATTCCTAAATGAGATTCTTAACTTCGTCTGACATCCACATGGAGTTGTTTCCTAAACATAAATTCCATTAAAATTGCTGCTGCCACTGACTTCGTATCATTTGATTCTCGAAAATTGGTATCTAAATAATTTGATATGTTCGGGTCTAATTAACACACATAAAACAGCCGTTAATAAAGTGACTCATAAATTTATATCCCAGAAAACATCTTTCCGGCTTCTATTTAATTACCTGGGCCTCGCATATTTTCGACTATTCAGGGATCCGGATGAGGATGATGCGAACGTCTTTTGGTGAAGACACCGGTCTTCCTTCTCTCTCCTTCTGCTGGCACTATTTCCCCCCGTTCCGTGTCGCAGTTACACGAACTTCCCGCCGTCCTGTGTCGCTGTTACACACTCCTCCTGCCATCAGCACCACCATGGCCCTCACCTGCAGTTGCCCACAGCGCTGCACTCCCGCCAGTATCTAACTAATGTTCTGTGATGACCCCTCACTCCAAATGAATCATTTGTACAAACCTTTGGTAATCCCCCGTATCGTATCCTTTCCAATCTTTATTTTTTATCATTCATTTTATATCAAAAACCCTATTTCTTAATCCCTGAGGAGTTTATTCACTGTATGCTCCTATTTTCATCCTATGACACAGGACAACTGTCCTCGCCAACAGTCTGAGCAACAAACTTTCGGCTATCACTGCACATATGCACAAATAAGTTACCCAAAGGAATTTTTCCTACATATCCCTCAATATACTGATATGTATAGGGGTCCCGGCGTCCATCTTGAGTAAATATGTGACCTTGGACCTGTAGGGTCTGAATTATCATAGCAACGGAACCGCGATTTTTTAAGTGATAACTACTACAAGTTAGCGTGGGCTTTGGATAAGATTGTATTATCTGCTAGTTTTGATATAATTTACCAGTGCCAACTGCGTCGCTCAATGATTTTAAACGGGAGAGTTACAATGTATTGATTTACTGTCATCAGACCAGTAAACGTTTTCACATACAGTTAATTAGGTAAATGTTCCTTACAAAATCAGCTTTATAAAGAAATTAATGTTCCTTGAGTAGATAGGTGAAAAACCTGCATTAATTCAAAAATAATTCATTGATTCAGCTATCTGAAATCCTTTTCAAATCTTCTGCAGTGCGATAGAAAATAGAAATTAACCCACGTATGCGGTTCGCAGCTATTTCCGGAAATGACGATTGATTGAAGTGACTATTATAATGGCAAATGCAATTTATGCCATTGCTAATAACAGAAAATTTTTAAATTGAACATGGTCTGACTGAATTTCTTGCTAACATAGATGGAGCGTTCTCTACGTGCGTCAACGACAAGAAAATTATATATAAGTTTCGATAAACTTGTAGAGGCTAAGTAGAATTAATGCCTACGAAACATATAAAGTCTGTTAGAAAAATGTAAATCACAACATTTCTAGACGTCGCAACTAATCTGAGTGACTAAACTACCGCACTACGAAGATAGAAAACGGTTAAAATTGTATTAATGATAACGATAAGTCTCATGGGATCCGAACGTCTTTCTTCTGCCATAGCCAGAAAATTGACTTGCAAGAAATAAGGATTGACCAAGATTCGATGCCAAGTTTGGCAGTTTAAACCCGCGAAGTTCGTGAATGGCTTGTGTTGCAGTCATTGACTGTTGATTCTAAGCCCGAGGTTGGTCACTAAAGTAGTGCCGTTAGCCGGGTGAGGAAATTGAAATGCAGGAAATGCAAGAAATGTAATATGACTGCAGAACCACGCACGAGTCTGCTACTGGAAGCACTGTGTGTATTTCGTAAAGTGTAAACTCAAACCGCACAGAACGTTTCAAGAAAACTTAGGACAGGTACACAACTAAAAAGGAAATGCATAGGGACCTACACAACTCCTCCACCGGAGCGCTGGTGGTGCAAAAAAACTCTCAAAAAAAGGTTTAAGCACATGTTAAACAACAAAGTCCGTAATTTTTGTAGGAAAACGAACGTTTCTACCAGAACAAGTGAAAATGGAAGGTGTGAGTGAAGGAGTGGTTATGTGAGAGTGGCAGTGGCAGGTGACTGGGAGCGGCAGGCGGAGTGGAGGACGAAGATGCAACAAGAGCGGACGAGCCAGAGGGTGGCGGTGTGCACTCAGTGTAGGTCGGCTTTCATTGGTCGATGGAGACAGTGTCAGTGGTGTCAGCCCTTCGAATGAAGAAATATTTGTCCATCCGCTGTAGCACTTTGTAGCGGCCGTCCTATGGTGGACAAAGTGGCGTGCGTACTGCGTCCTGCCGAACGAAAACTAAGAGGGTAGTGTTCAAGTCGTCGTGCACGAACACGCATCGAGGTGTCACGCGCATGGGAGCTGGATGCAGTTGGGACATGCGCTGCCTCAGTTTTTTCGTGAAAGTATTCGCGTCATGAATGTTGATGGGCAAATATTTCACGAGTTCGCCGGGCAGATGAAAGGGTGTGCCATAAAAGAGTTCAGCGGCAGTGTATTGAATGTCCTCCTTGACACCTGAGCAAATGTCTAAGAGTACAAACGGTAGGTTTTTGTTCCAGGTGTGTGAAACAGGGTATGACATCAGCGCGGATATGAACTGACAATGTAGATGCTTCACGAGACCGTTTGACGCTGGGTGGTAAGCAGTGGTTGTGATATGCGCGCACCCGAACAGTTTAGTGAATTCGCGGAAGAGCTAAGAAGTGAAAGTGGCTATCCAATGTATAAGGAAAACCATGGCAACCTGAAACAAAACCCCGGATCTTTTGACCACGCGGAATAAGTAAAAGTCAAAAGGGTTTGAGGCAACTGCCTCTCCCTCCTCTCAATGACCAGAACTACTCATAAATACTAAAGTAAAAAGCAAAAATAAATTGCATCAATGATAAACGAGTTTTTTTATAAAAATTACATTAAAATACGTACACATATATGAATTTTGAACGGAATAAGAATGTATAGATGAACGAGTAACTGACTATTGTGCGGGTATGTTAGTCTATATTTCTGACTGCCTGTATCCCCAAACCCTCTAGTGCAAGTATCTTAATTCGCATCACGTTTGACAACGAGTTAGTGCAATCAACTAAAATCTTTACAATTTAAATATGATTTTTCAGAAGACCGTCTTCCTTTAGGTATAAATATATATAAATAGACTATTAAAGAATTAAAACAAAAAATATTGCACCGCATACAGTTCTTTATTAATTTCTATCAATAACTGAAAATTTCATTCAATAGTCTTGGGGGAAAGTATGGCCATAAACGGTACTGAACCTCATGTAGATAGTCTGGTTTGCGATCGCTCAGGAAACATAAACAATATTGATTTATTATTTTATGCTACCAGTAATTTTCGATGTTATTTTTACATCGATACTAAGCTCAAATTGTCTGGTAAGATGGATTATTTTAGGATAAAAGTCAAAAATATTTTTGTTATGACGTTGTGAATCCAAATTTATAAAAAAATTTAATTTTTGGGCTGATAAGTAAATAAAAAGAAGATAGATGTGGATATTTTCTTAAAATCAGCCGCAAAACGTTCGCAATTATTGCTGGTTACGCATTACTATGCTGAGACTTTTCTTTTGGGATCAGGGAGAAAACCTCCGTCGGACACTGCAAGGACAAAATGGCACAGCCGTGAGTACAGTATTTTAGGCTGTCGACTATTGTAGTAAAATTATCGCATCGTACCCCCAGGTCTTAATAACTACAGCAATAAGCGAATACGTATTCGTTTGCCCTTACATTCTCGCATAAAAGGAAGTGAACAAAAATTGCCTAGAGCGTTTGTTAAGTTAGCTAGTTTAGCATAGAGTACGGTCCCTAATTAAAAAAAACAGGTTCACTTTGTGGACTTATTTCGTCACCTGATACTGTAAAAAGACCCATTTCTAAGTTTAATTTCAAAGTTATTCTGAAGAAACTGCATTTAATTGTGTTCCAAGTAGGCCGTAACTATGATATTTTAACTTGGAAATAACTGGCTTGTCATCCAGCCTCCTGTTAGATAGACGTCCCCTTACATCCTGAATTGGGCCGGTAGACGAGTAAAACTGGCTGGATGGTAGTTTGGAGTTTGGTCCTTTTTGGCACGAAATAACCAAGAGTTGTCTCCCAAAACTACTTAGGCCAGAATTAACTTGAATGTACAGAATACAGCTAAGGCATGTATAAGTTGCAGGATAACATTCCTCATCTGAATGTAAGTGTAGATTCCTCATTGAATCCTCCACGTGGTGGCTTTGGTCAAAATGGCCTGTAAGAATGGGAATCATTTTTTAAATCACAGTTCAGATAGATTCAATTTCACCCATGTAATACCTTTTTATACTTACTGTTTCTCCTCTGCTAAGTTACCTGCTAATTTTTCTTTTATCTGACAAAAACTACTATAATGAAGGTAACTTCAGTAGCACGCTCTTCAAACTTCGTCTTTCGTTCGGAGCCTAGGAGAGAAGAGTGGTTTCCAGGTCGACAATCAAAGCTTTTAGACATTGCCAAGAAAGATAAGAGAGACTGGAATAACCATTCCTGGTTTATTAGTCATCATCAGCCACTCATACCCGACTCCAGGTGCTACACCACCCGGAGTTCGAACCCGCCATCTGTTGATTCCATGGCTTTATGTCTAGTGTTGAAGTTCTAGCAAACAGTTAGCGGGCTCGAGCTTCGAATTGCATACCATCTGGTGTTAGATTTGACCAGCCGATTGCGGCTAATAAGGCAAAAACGTCCACAGCAGTGACCACCTATCTGTTACGTTCTTCAGGCAGTAAATTTAAGCAAGGTAAAACAGGGCTAATAGGAATACCCATGAAACCCTTCATAGCTTGACTCTGCCTGTCAAGCGAATTTCTACGAATATTCCTGCTACTTATCATAGCAGTCTCTTAGTTAACTAATTTGACAACGTAATTTGGAAAGATTATGACGCTTCAGCTGCATTAAATTAGTATGCCTCAAAAATTTTGCGCCTGCTGGTCATGAAAAACAAGGATAATTCTACTTGTGAAAAAGGCATCAAACTCGCAACAAAAACAGCAAAATTTGAAGACAGTCAGTGCTATAATCACCTGAGTAACGAAGTTCCAACCGGTAGCTGAGATTTTAACCGAAGGCTAGTAAGGCAAGCTGACAATGCAGGCAGGATGTTTAGCAATCAAGTTAGCATCCAATCGATGTTTATGGTGGTGGTTGGCAGATTTGAAGAATTCAATTGATCTAACTGTGGCCAAACGTGCTAACCCCCGTAACAAGTAAGCATGTCTTATAGCCATTGTAGTGAATTCTAGAAAATCCTGCCTGATCAGTCAGCTTACTGGGTCCGCATTGGTGGATTTCATATCTGCAGTAGGCTGGGCAGGTTAATCGACCCAATCGCGATTAAATTCAAGGCTTTCGGTGTGCCTTTGTAGCTGAATTGGCAGAGCGTTGGCTGCACTGCTGATGGGCGTTCAGATCCCACCGAAGTCAATAATTTTTCACTGTCGGATAAATTAAATAATTAAAAAGATGTTTACTATTGCCATTTGATAGAAAATCTACGTTCTACCGGGTTTTTGTGCACGCCGGCACTCATGCGATGAGAATAGTCTGAATTCAAAAAATCTATTTATACCGTCATATGTATTGGTAAGTATGCTCCTTATCTGATTCAGTTTAACCTGAAGGGTCGGCTGCTTGACACTAGCTTTGGGTCACCGCGTCCCTTCTTGAGTTGATTTGGCAACGGTCACCATGTGGGGAGCACAGCGTTAAGACGTAACTTTGACCCTCCTTGGAGACGGCGTACACCTGGAAATATTGACATCTTTTCTAACGCCTTATGGGGACGATGTCGCACTAGATTAGAACATCGAAGTTCTCTCACACAGATCTTCTGTGCTGATATTCTGCTCCACGAGTCGTTGATGCCTGTCTACCCGCATACAATTTATTATGGGTTCAATTCCCACCGAGTCCGCGAATTTTTTACAATTGGGCCAACTATATTAAGCAAATCTACCAAAACCCCTAACAATCAAGTCAGCCTGGTAGTAATACTGATGGATTCTAGATGATTGCTTAGGAAATCCTGCTTGGGTAGTCAGCTTGCTGTTTCGTAATGGTGGATTCCATACGAGCGGTAAGTTGGGTGGGTAAAATCGGTTCAAGTGTAATTAAATTCACGGCACATGGCGTAGCTCAATTCAGTAGAGCGTTGGCTGCGTAAAGGCTTTCTCTGATGTGTGGGTTCGACTCTCACCGATGCCATGAGTTTTTTACAATTGGGTCAACTTAATTCATTGATATTTTTAACGTTATTTTTTTGCTTTCGCCGAATCTGTACCCCCCTTATTTATCCAAGACAGGATGCCACATGACTTCCACAACGGCTATGTCTACGACAGACTGCCTCAGCTGATGAGACATCAAGCGGCCGTCGGGTTTAGCCCTTACTCCTCCAGTGGCAGCATGATCTACCCCAGCACTCTTACCTTACGTGACATTTCGCATCAGGGACGCTTCTTCCAGGATGTACCCTCGATGCACGAGCGTCAGCCCCTGGAAATGGACTACAACGTGCACTGTCGTTACGCCAAACTGGAGGACCCAAAGGTGCCTACGATTGACAAGCCCTCGCTCGGTGACTTCTATCGAATGCGGGCATTCAAGCAGCGCAATAAACATCGTCGAGAGGAGAATAGCTTTCCCAACGTAATGCAACGTCACTGCGCCGGGTGCTGCGCTATACATGTGGGCGGAACCATTGGCTGCGACCGTCGCCCCGAGTACAGTCACCAGAACTCGGACTGTAAACTGCCCAAATTTGAGCCCCTACCGATGGCGCCTTACGGACGGGGGCAATATCAGTTTTTCTACGAGATTCTGGATCGAAACCCAACGAACCACTTTTGGGAGTCTCGGAAACATGTTTAGCTGCAGTAGCCGCAGTCAGCTGCTGTTTAGCATAGCAAAGAAAGGGGAGATGTTTAAAAAGAAAAGTGCTGTATTTGTGGGGCAAGAGTACTACCGATAATAAAAAGAAATAATAAAAATTACGCAAATTTTCTTCTTGCGGGTGAGGGGAGCTGTTGGGGGATTTTGTAAGAAGGGGAATAATGCACAGTGTTGCTTGTAGAAAAAGCGAATTCGTTAACCTGCGTAAGTTGGGCTCTAGGGCGAATGGTGGGGAGGGGGGTGGGTGGGGGGAATGAGAAGACGGGATTGTGGACACGGGTGCACGCGGAGGGTATCTTTCATATTCCAGTGCTTGGTGTAGTTGTGCCAAGATGCTGCGCCTTTTGGAGGAGAACGGACAGTTTTTTCATCAGTGGCTGAACTTGTGGTTGCAGCAATAGTTCCACGAGACGCTCTGATGGTCCACTGCAAAGGGACATGCAAGTTTAGTGTTGTAAAACACATCTACTAACTTTTAGTTAGTAAGCATAGCTTAAGCAATAAACATACCCCATTTGGATTGTTTCACACGCAGCCGTACTGTTTTCCTCATTCGAGGTGTTCTGGCATTCACTGCCACTCAGGTTGCCTTCCTTGTCCACTGAATAGGCCGCCTGCGTGGCTCGCTCCCGTGCGAGCTCCTTGAGAGAGGTTAGGAGGGACTGGTTGCAGCTAGACTGTAGGTCGGCAAGCGAGAGATTGGAAGTGGCACCCGCACCTTCCAGGAGCTGTAAAACTCGCTCCAATAGACTGACTAGCTCGAAGGCTTTGTCAGCGGAGTGGGGCTCCGAATCAAGGTTCGACTGCAGCGGTTGTGGTGGTTGCGGTGGTCGAAGAATTACCTCCTCCTTGCAGTTGTCAAGGGCACTGCTTCGCAGAGGGGTCAGCTGCGACGGCCTGCCAACAATAGGCAATACTAGAGACCGTCGTGCATGTGCCTTCCGTCTTTGCAGTGGATTGGCCTCCTCCATAATGGGCTCGGGTTGGCTAGCCTTTTCCAGCCGGTCTGTGGGAATCGGCTGGGTGGGTTGGAAAAGGGGGAATGCCGTAGCAGAGGATTCTGGTGAGGTCTTCGGCTGCAAGTAGATAGGAAATCTGCTAGAAACTTGAACCAGGAGCACATGGATTGTCGAGAAAATTGAGGCCAGTGCCCAATAAAAGCGATAGAAAGTGGTAAAGCATACTGACTCCTTGCTTCCCCGTTTTTAAATATTACGTAATAAGCCCGAAACAGATTTATCAATGGCAGACAGGCGTACACCGGTCAGTTAGACGACACACTCGGCCGTCCATGGTGCTTTTGGAGCTCACACTCGGACCTACGCCGCGAAACAGCTAATGATTTAGGCAGCAGAACATTACCGATAAAGATAAAGGAGACTAGGGTGGCTATTTCTCGCTTATTAGCCATCGTCAGCTAGTTATGCCCAGCTAAAATGTTGACCCAGAAATTGGCGCCCCGCTCGAGTTTCAAACCCGCGACCTTGTTAGTTCGAAGTCTAATCCTCTAACCACTCCGCCACTGGTTCGCTGCTGTCTTGTCGGCTTTTGATCGGACAAACCTTCTGCTTATATTTATCAATCCACCTGCGTTCTTTGTCGTTCCTCCTCTGCAGTTATAACGTGGCCGTCTACTTCAGTCTGGTAGTTGGTTGTCTGTTCGTGACCTTTACCGCCAATGCGGAGCTTTTCTGCTTCGATAAGCTAACGTATCGATGTGTGTCCATTTCTGTTTGAATACCCGATATGCAACGACAGATAATGGTACATGACGGGGTTTTTAGTAAGTTCTACTCGATGTGGTGCTTATAAGTCATCTACTAGACTCAGTTAGTGGACTAGCTGCGCCATACTCAAGCGCATCTTTGGGCTTCCAGACACAACTGGTAGTCAATGCTATGAATGGCTGAATGAAGACATATAAGCTCGAAACAGTGCTGTATCAAGTTACACCCAAATGTTGTCGTCCATCTCTGCTATCGCAGTTTAGCCGACTTCGGCCTAGCAGGTGGTTGCCTGTTCGCGACCCCTACCACCTATACGCAGTTTGTCTACTTTTGGAAGCCAATTGGATCGGGATGTGCTCATTCTTGGATGAATATATATATATATATATATATATATATATATATATATCATTATTCGATTGACCCAATTGTGAAAAATGTGCGGCCTCAATGGGGGTCGAACCCACAAAGCAGGGGAGGCTTTTGCGCAGCCAACGCTCTACCACTGAGCTAGAAGGCTAATCGTGCGCCGTGAATTTAGTCAGCTTTACTGCACGTATGGAAACCACCAATACGGACGCAGTAAGCTGACTGTCAGGCAAGATTGCCTAAGCAATCCGCTAGGATCTATCAGCTGGACTACTAGGCTAACCTAAGCAGATTTCAATAATTCGATTGACCCAACTGTGAAAAAAAGCATAATTGTCCCAGTTTCAGTAAAGCGAAAAGAGTCAAGACATTTTCGATAACTTACTTTTGTGGGAGTTGTGGAAGGTGATAGTTGGGCGGCTGACGGTGAAGATAGGGCCTTGTGGAGCAGGACTTTCTTGTAGGAGCGTTTGTTATTGCCGTGATTGAACACCGTGTGCAGATGAAGACTCGACCAGGTCGGTAGTCTACGTCTGCAGGTGCTGCAACGGAAGCCGGGAGAGGTTTGCGTTTGGGCCGCCGCGGCATCCTCTATGGCAGTTGTCGGCTCTTTGTCTGTAACCTCCGCTGGAAGTGCACCCTCCTCAGGTTCGTACGTGCCCTGGCTGGAGAGACGGTCCTCGACTGCCTTTGGCAACAGTAATGGCAGAGTCCACTGGCGGGTTTCTGATCGATCAGCAGTCTCTCTGAACTCACACTGCAGTGGGGAAACTGGGAATTTCGTTTCGAGGCTGGATCCTCCGCCTCCGCCTCCTCCGAACGAGTGACGCAGCTGACTCTGCCGCCTGTGAGTCTTGTAGTGGTGTATTGTTCTGCGGGCTTCTTCCAAACTCAGTGTAATCACCTCAGCTGCTCCGTCATGCATCTGTTTTATATGTTTCTTCACGTCCCACTTCCAGTTACTCCTGATAAATAATTAAAATATTACAGTTTAGCTTACATTAAAGCATACGTGCATATGAAGGGTAGTGAAAATCCAATTCTCAGTTGGCATATTAATATGACGAGGAGCGGTTCACGCACGTTATGTAAGTTGATCGATGAGTGCCCCTTTGCTCTAGTTAATAGGCTCGATCAAAATCGACAACGGACAACGGGTCCGTGATTCAATGGTCGAAAGTTGGACTACTAGGCGGTCACGTCGATTCGCCCGCCGGTTTCGACTATGTTCACTGTGTGCGTCATAGCACGCTGGAAGCAGACGCGGCGACTTACGCGTGGAGTAGTTTTAAGTGAGGGTACAGTGACGTTGCATCTGCCGTGCTCTCGTCGGCTCCTCCACCTGGGTTTGTTGTCATTACCAAGTCAAGAAGGCGGGAGAGGGCTCAGGTGGCTGGTGCAGCTCAAAGTTGGAGTGCCATGAACGTGGTCAATAAACATAAAGGAATCCAGGTTCGAATTTCGGATCTCGCAAAACTGGTCGGTTGTGTCTGCCTGACGACGGTCTCTCTTGTCCTTATCAGTAACCAATTATCTGCATATATATATATATATATATATATATATATATATGCAGGGGGTAGGGAGCGATAGGTGAAAAGTGGTAATCTTTGTAGATATGGGGACGAGAATGACACTTTCTGGCTTATGAGTCATCGTCAGTCAGCCTGAGATTTAAACACAGGTTGGTTTAATTACAGTCATCAGTCTTCCCATTTTCCATTGCTTTATTGGTATTGCTTCCCAGTACATACATGTATATGTTGAATAATCGAAAATATGCTAGACCCATGTAAGTAAACAGAAGGCGGGGAAGCGTTCTCTGGGACCAGTTGTTTATTTGCTCGACGTTTCGAACTCTCCCGTAAGGTGGTAGGGACCGATCGAGAAAAATTTGTTATCTTTGTAGATATCGGTGACTAGAATGGCCATTGCTGGCTTTTGAGTCGTCTTCAGTCAATCGTACTAAACCCTAGGTTGGAATGACCTGGGATTTGAACACAGGTTGGCTTGCTATCAGTCATCAGTCATCCCGGTTTCCGCTGCTTGATTGGTATTGCTTCCCAGCGCATACATTTATATGTTGAATAATCGAAAATATGCTAGGCCCACGTAATTAAAAAGAAGACGGGAAAGCGTCCTCTGAGACCAGCTTTTATTTGTCCAAACTTTTTGAATTCTCACGCGAGGCCATTGCCAAGGTATAAAATTGTACGGTTCACTACATATTTAGTTAGGTTCTGCCGGGAGTGACCTTGAGCTCTGCCATTGATTTGTTCGCGCAACGCCAGATAGGCATCCGGAAGATTGATATGCCTATTTATAGAATCCGCGTGCGAGTGCCATGCCCCCTGCAGCAGGCGCGAGAGTCAGTCGGCCGACTGACCCAGTATTTGCACGCGTTCGAAGTCGAAGCCGGGCCGTGGCGTGGATGCATGAGCAGCTACCAAGAAAAAGCTTGTCCTTCTGTCGCATTACCAGTCACTGTGCGACTGCCTATAGGGCTTCATACCGAGCTTCTAAGCACAACGGGACGTGTAGATACCGTAAAGCATTTGGCAAGCGTCTTCTTCTACATTCATATTTCCGATCGCAATCGACAGGAGAATATAACACTCCACTACTGAGCTACGGGTCCGATGTTTTGTCGTTTGCGATCGGGAATATGGTGATAGTATGGGGCTCACCAATCTTGTTAGGAGACATTAGCATCAGGCAGATTCTTCATAGGCAGTCGCATACCGAGTTGTAAAAAGCGAAAACCGACAAAAACATATACCAGGAGTCGTTATGCAATTTCCTACGAGGTGGGCTTCAAGGTACAACGGGACACACCTGTTTTGCAACCAGATCGGGGGCCCATACTATCATATGTATGCACACATTTCCCTGCTCAACGAATGCGCTTGTTTGAGTATTATAACTGCTAACAATTTTAAAAAGTCCACTTACCTATGACCGCACACGGAACACTTAAATGGACGATAATAGCCTTCACTCGTGGAAGCGCACTCCTCCTGGTTGTCCGATTGGTCGGTCTCATTACCTGTCCCGCCTCTGCAACTCGCGAAGCGGCAATTTCGGTTACGCAGGCCTTTTATCTTGTCCAGATAGGCGGGCAGCGTTAGCCGAGCCTCCTCCAAGTCCATGGTGATAGTGCTGATGTTGGTCCTCTCCGGGTGCGCAACCTTGATGTGCTTGTTAATGTCCCACTTCCAGTTGGAGCGGTGACCACAGCCAGAGCACTGGTAGCGTTTCCATTGTTCCTCCCGGACACTGGAGGAGGAGGAGCAGGGCATACTGCTGGGAGTTGATGGAGACCCCTTTAGGAGGGTTCTGCGTTTAGCCGGCTGACCCTCGGACTGTTCCGGCCAGCA
Source organism: Ligula intestinalis (assembly GCA_036362985.1). Lineage (NCBI taxonomy): Eukaryota > Metazoa > Platyhelminthes > Cestoda > Diphyllobothriidea > Diphyllobothriidae > Ligula > Ligula intestinalis. Next base: position 23,613,063 of record JAYGXS010000009.1, on the reverse strand, counting down.
GAACAGCGTACTGGAGACATTGAACTTGGAGAGGGACTGAGAAGTGGCTGGGGCCAGCACGGGTGGCAGGGCAGGCGAGGAGGCCTGACTGGGTGTTCTGACTTCGCTGCTGCCTGCAACGTCTCCAGCAGCTGTCAGTGATCCCATGAGTTGATTTAGCAGAAACTGTTGTTCAAATTGAGCCATAAATTCCTTTATTGCCGTGTGCTGAGAAGCAAACAAGGGAGGCGGGAGCAGTCCTCCCACAGCAGGTTCCATATCCGGATCACGTTTGGGGCAGGCAAGGTTCAGAGGCTGCGTCTGGGGATCTTCTGACTTTGTCAGCAGTTCGGGAGCACTGCTGACGGCAGTTTCGTTGGTTAAGGCAGACTACAGATAGAACAGAAAGAAAAGCGCGGTATTATTTGTCTGCTAATTGGTCCTGGTCACTATTTATCATGCAACCCATGTTTTTTACCACCTATACTGGCATGCGAAGTCGTGCAAATGGTTGGACGAGCAGAACAACAGACTCAGAGGTGCCAAAGAAAGAAGACAACAGGCAGTTTTACCTTGTCTCAGATGACCTCCTGTAAGAGAGAATATGGTATTCAAATCTTTTTTTCGCGTCTTGCAGTTGAAATATTAGAAAGCAAGATTGCGTGTTGTTTGACTAACATAGTGAAGTTTGAAAGTATTACGTTTGATTTAAGACTAGAGAAGCAAAGTGTTGAGACTCAACTCCTACAGTAAACCATTCCAATTTTCATGCCCACATTATGCAAACTTATATTTAACTTCTACTAGCTAATTATCAGTAGACATCTTTTATTTTTATCGTTTGCAGCTCAGTGGTGCGTCGAGCGCTATGTGGTACCGCGATGCACCCTAGTCCTCTTTTTTCTTTCCGTCTTCTTTTCACTTCGTCGGCAGATGCGCTTCGTTACACAGGCGCGAAGTGCGCATTTACGCTTAGACCGAAAAGGAGGCCTTAAATGCACGCACACACGCACGCACTTGTTCTGAAATTCCAGCTCGTAAATCAGAACACGATGAGATGGTGACAACACCTCAACCACCCCACCCCACTCCCGCCTCCCCCCTCTCACAGAAGACAGTGCTGCACTGAAGTAACGAGGATGCATCTGCGCATGCGAAGTCTGGTGGCGCGGAGTGTACCCTTCCCGCGGGGCGATTCTGGCTCCAGGCCAGGCGGTGGGTTATGCATGAAAAATCTCCGATTTCTGAAAGAAAATTGATGGCAGGTCGAAGACTGTCTGATTAACTTGATTAATAGCCGGCAGGCCTTTAAGTCTCCAAGTTCGTAAAGAGGGACATTAAAAATTTTGTAAAGAGGTTTGAGTGCTCTCGCTGTCCAGGCAGGTGCAATTGGCAACTGAGTAACCGATAACGCTGGAAATAGTTTTAATGTTTTCTTTTTTTTGCTATTTCCGTTACTGGAAAATCTTCTTGAAATGCCTCGTATCGGTAATTTTTTTGTGATTGCTCATCTTCATCTCACTGAGACAAATTAAGAGACAGGCTTCATGTGTCCAGGATGGCATTGAACTGAGGAAAATTATATGGGCTTTGTTTTCCTTTATCTCGCTCCCCTCAGTTTAGGCTTCGCAGTATAGGAAAATGAAGCCAGACCTGATCTGTTGGATGTTCGTGCAGCGTATCAGTATGGTGTGAGGAGGATCATCGATCCGTCTCTCGACACAGGATAGTGCCGCTGTGGACCTTGCGGCTTTACATACGGTAGGACCCTCAAGGAGTCATCGAACACGACTGTGGTACAGGTCTTACTGGCAGACTGACTTTAGCGATGAAGACAAAGAATACAATGAATGACCGTTTCTGGCTTGTTAGCCGTTATCGGCTTGTCATGGTCAGCTATTCAGTGGTCCACCACTCGGGACTCGAACCCGCGACCCGTAGATTAGAAGTCCAACGCTCTAAGCCACTGCGCCATGGGCTCGTTGTCTTGTCGGTCTTGATCGGAAATATACAGTGTCAAATAGGCGCTCATCTATCGGTTACAGGTGAGCATTGCTCACAAAGGCAAGGGGAATTGAGCGGCCTTTCAGATATGTTAGCTATCATCAGCCAGCCATACCAAGCCCCAGGTGGCGCAATACCCGGGACTCGAACCCGCCATCTGTTGATTAGAAGTCCAACGCTCTAACCCACTGCGCCATGGGCTCGTTGGCTTGCCGGTTTCTATAGCGAATATCGTCACTGGCGTTGCAGTCACGGGACTTTCTCGTCGCGTTCTGCCTTGAGGCTTACTCTCGAGTCCCGCAAACAGCTGCACAGCTCATAGTAATTCTAATAACGTCCAACAGAACGTACACATGGACCTGGAGTAAGCTCGTCTGCCCGGCCTTGTGTAGACTGCGGAAGCGTCTCGTTTATTCCTTTCGAAAACACAGCTTTTGTCCCCCAGTTAAAGTGTACTGATTTGAACACCGCAAACTGCCCCCCCCCCAGAGGCCTGAATAGGTATGTTTGCCTAAATGGCGAGCGAGAGATGTGGGGGGAGAGACAAAGCGCGAACGACTAGATTACAGAAACGCACACCAAAATGCAGAAGTGCCCGCAAAAAAAGGAAAACGTACCACCATGGGCAGATTAAAGGCGGGATATGAATTGAGTACGGCGCCACCGATCAAGGCCGAGGGAAGGCCAGCTGAAAGGAATTGAGACGTGTTTGTGGAGAGAAGGGGGCAGGGCTTCGAGGCCTGGGTCTGCTGCTGGGGTGAACCCGCTGACTCGGGTTTAGAAACGAGTTGCTCGTGGCTGAGGGAGAAACCAGCCAACGGACTGGCCCACGACCTGAAGCCGGGGAAAAGGGAGTCGGTGGTAAGGGCCGCAGTATTCAGCGGCAAGGAGGTGGCGCAGGGATCCACGCTCATTGGCTGAGGTGCCAGCTCTTCGTACGTGCCGGGAAGCTGGTAGTGCTGGTGGCTGGCCTCTCGACCGCGGTAATCGTGGAAGGAGATAGTCTGGGGATAGTTCTCCTTGAGGAATGCATAAGAGGGGACAATAAGAACGAGTGTCTGTAAGTATGATGCCTAAACTGGACACCGAAACAGGAAACACCCACACTATCTGTGGCTTTGCATCAGATTCCGAGGATACCAGATTGAGGAGGGTTGGGTTTAAGATCAGGATTGGGGGTTAGGGCAGGGATTAAGGTTTGGGTTCGTGTTAGCGTTGGATTTACGTTTAGTGTAGGCATAGGGTTTAGAGTAAGAAAGGAGCAAAAAAGCGTTTTTCTTAGACAAATGCGCATGTTGAAAATGCCGAAGTTCGTATCGTGAGAATAAAAACCAATTTTTCAAGTACTCAAAAAAAGTTCATGTAGAGAACGTAGGACATCAAACAGCAAAGGACCCCAACGCTTAAAAACAGGTTGCATTTAGAGTACTGCCTTATATTTGATCCTACGTTCGAAAGTGGTTACAAATAATTCCTTCTTGGTGTTATTTTGTGTTTTTGAATCAAACAAAAATCCATTTTCAAGGGAGTAACAGTACGTTAGGTAAAATGCCTGTTTAAGTTAGTACCCTGCAGTCAAATAAAACACGCGTTATTTAATACTTATTCTCTCAATACAGTGGAGTCTTGGGTAATGGACAGCTTTCGATCGCCTGCAGCCAATCAGTGAACTGAGGCATTTTAGGAAGCGAGCGAGCCACTCGCGGAAAATTTGTTTCGATTGACGAGCGTCCGCTTCGTTACCGAACTTTTAGTGTGTGTGTGTCCTACGTTGAGGCTGGCTCCCCGGGGAGTAGGCTTTCGATCGCCCGCAGCCAATCAGTGAACTGAGGCTAGGTTTTATTGGAGACATTTCGCAAGGCAAGCGTTTCGCGGGACGAGCTTCATGCCGAGCTCCGGGAAAAAATTGAACCATGCCTAAGGAGTTTTTTCACTGTTGGCCCTCCCTTACCCAGTTCTAATAGCTGGCAACGCCACTGTTCTGAAATGTTCTGCTGAACAAATGCATTGAATAGCTGTCCTGTACCAATAGAGAGTTCAAAGGTATTTACCTACATTTCCCTCAATAAAAACCTGACCTGAACCTGACCTGGATTAAATCCGTCAACCGAGGTTCCACTGTAGAAGATGAAGTGAATTCCCCTCCAAATTTGTTAACTTTACCCTTGATTAAATTATGTACTGACTTTTCCGGAACGCTTTACGCAGATCTTTAAAACTGAACTGAATTGAGCCGGTCATCGTGCTTACAAGCTGTCACATGCCAGGAAAATCGTACGTTCTTCGGAGAAGAAAATACAATCTCATACAATTTTACTGTAATATTTCATGAAACCCAACACTCCCCACTTGTTTAAGCAGATAACCTGACACAATCATCATTTTTTGTAGACATTTTCCTTAAAATCCAATATAGCTGAGGCAGGGGGGGGGATTAGGATAAACATCAGGGTTACTGTTCAAGTTTGCACTATGGCTGGTGTTAGTTAGCGGGATTAGTTGCGAGGCCTGTCACGGGTCATATAAGTTATCCATGCAAAATGGTCCTTTCAGTTGACCCAATTGTGTAAAAACTCGCGGCCTCGGTAGGAGTCGAACCCACACACAGCAGGGAAGGCTTTTGCGCAGCCAACGCTCTACCAACTGAGCTACGAGGCTCACTGCACGCCGTGAATTTAACCACACTTGCGTCGAGGCCGCGAATTGGGTCAATTTACTTAAGATAACCCCCCCTAACAAAAAAGGCCCTTTGGGCTCACCTTCTTTACGTCTAGGAGTATCCTGGTCGCCGCCAGGGCATTGTCACACTCCGGGAGATAGTTCACGCCTTCCTGGGTGTTCACAGTCTGCTGGTCCGCCGCAATCTCCTCACTGGCATCTGTTGCCGGTCCCGAGGAGGTGCGTCTGTTGCCGGCTGTCGTCTGTCCTGCGGACGGCGCAGGCGCCCCGGCCCCGGCCACCGCGTCCGGATCCACCGCGGCGGTGCCGGCATTGTTCTTGAACTGGGACATGATCTTGACGAGTTCGGCCTCCGAGGAGAAGCACTCCTTGTGATGCGACTCCATGTGACGTTTCAGGTCACCCTTCCAGGCGCTGCGATAGGGACAGAAGACGCAGGCGAAGGGCTTCACACCCCAATGCAGGCGCATGTGTCGTCGTAGTTCGCTCTGGTACTTTGCCACATATTTGCAGCAGCTGCAGCAGAAGTTGCCCGCCTTGCCACCTCGGCTGTTCTCGCGCGACTTTTGGACACCGTGCTCGAAGCGGAGGTGCTCGGTGAGATCGCCGTGCCAAGGGAAAGTGGCCGGACAGAGGTTGCACCTGGAGAAGGAGGGTGAATTTGGTGAGTGGGTTGTTAAAAATGCATTGTTGGTCTGTATGTTGTTATATAAACAGGACCCTATGATGCGCCTAAGATGGAGCGCTGACTACGAGGTCTAGGAGCGCCCGCAGAACAGAACACAGAGGGCATCTATAGGTTATATAAGCTCTCTTAGCCATCAGTCAACCTAGGATCGAAAAAAACGGAAGTAGCAGTGAAAGAGAATTTTACGGATGGCGCTTCACCGTGGACAAGCACGAGATAACTCGGACCGAGCGATCAGTCCAGCCTGTGTGTTTGTGCTGTATCGCCTGGCGAACCCAGATTCAGGCTGCAATGGCCCCTTCTTAATGTGGCCATTATGAGACCCCCACTCACCTGGAATCCAAACCAGGTGACAGCACACTTGGGTGCGGCTCTGGTCACGCCAGCCGCCGGCGCTTTTTACCATCTCCCGTCTTCTTGACCCTGTCGTGACACCGGGCCAGGTGGGAGAGTAAAACAGAGAGGGAGGTAGATGCTTCGCAAGTCTACGCCCACCATAATGTAGCGCATGTCACTGTCCCTGTAACACCCTGCTTTAGAGCACAGGGCGGATCTAGTCGAAAATGAGGATCAAACTGTCCAGCGGTAGTACTGCGTGGTTGAGAGAAATGACAAGTAAAAGTCAGCCGTATTCTCAGTTGATAGCTAACTTATCTCACCCAATTTAGCCACTTGATCTGCTTTACGAAATTTCTACTTTGCAGGTACTAACGGTCGCCTAATGTCAGGGGAGGTGTGACTGAGAAGAAGACGACTCAATCGCTGGGACATTACGTTTATTCGCCTGAAGTTTTGACATCTTTCGCGGAGACATCATCAGAGACACGAGCAGGAAACAGTAGCAGAAACTTGCTGTGCATGTTTACCCGTTTCTGCTACTGTTTCCTGCTCGTGTCTCTGATGATGTCTCCGCGAAAGATGTTGGTTGGTAGCCCATGTTGGATCAGGGGTTCCCGCCGGAGTCCAAACTGGGTGCAGTTGGGAGGCGGAGAAAAGCCGCGACCTCGGCCGGCTTGAGCCAAAGGTCCTCGGAGGGGAGTTGGGTGCCTGGCCGGGAAATGCAGACGAAGAGGTGACGGCAGTCATGCGGCGAGACTCCGCAGTCGGGACAGCATTCGGGTATAGAAGGGTCCAGGCGGTGTTGGTACTGGCGACAGAGGTCGAAACGTCAGGCGAATAAACGTATTGTCCCAGCGACCGAGTTGTCTTCCTCTCAATTGCTTCCTAGGACTCGTATGTTCGTTTGCATTGGAGGTGTGATTGGCAGCATGAGTAGTTTAATAATCGTGCTGTGGAACTAACACGCCTTTTCCTTTCGATTGATCTTGACTACTTTCTCTCTAGCTTGATCTCACAAGACGCAACGAGTTCGATTCATTTCAGTAGTATGCATACTGCCTGACTAATTAAGGAAAGACCGCTCTGACTTCCAGCATCGGTATTAGTCTATCGAGGTTCAGCTTATTTAAAAACGGTTCAACTTGTTAACATTCAACTACATGCACTTACCTGTCGGTTCAGTGTTGAAACAAGCTAGCAGATAGCAAAAAGCATATATTTTGTCTTGTACCTATTAGTAGCTGCCACTCTAGTGGCCAAACAAACGAGTCTTGTAAATATTGCATCTAATATCCCGAGTAGAATTGAGATTTGTCCAACGTAGTCTCTTTTTCGCTACACACAGCCTTTAACTATGCGCAAACCAAAATATGAGACCATCGCACGGAAATACGATTTCTCCGTAAACAAACAAAGGTGCTGAAATCTGGACTCATCCAAAGTGCCGATCGACTGGCCATATTCAACGATATACACTGAATGTCCAGGTGGCAGAGATGTAGCTAGCCATCGAAGAGGTTAACTACTGTAATGCTTAATCCTATACCGATAATTCGCACTTGACGCATTGCAATGTCAATCTATCAAAACCTCGTGCATTATGTCATAGAAGTCAGTCCAGTGCGTTTTCCGATTGCGATTTCTCCCAGTCCTGAATCCTTAGACATTCTGTTTAATAAGATATCCTCTTTTCGGTACCTCGGTGTTACTCTGACATCAAATCTTTCATTTACTCTGTATACATTCATAAACTGTTATATTATATTCCTCGGTTACTTTCACATCACACATCTCAAGCCCTAATCTGGCGACGTATAGATGCCCACAGTCTCTTATTGCTGTACTGTTTTTTTCCCAGCCTTGCTTTAATGCAGACTTGTTGATTTTTAAACGTAACTTCCGGTTTTCCGATGCTTTCCATCTGATATTATAATAAAGCTACACTTTACAATGGTCAAAGAATTCGCTGCTTGCATTCATGATGAGGTTGCCCATCCACTCCACTCTTAATTAATGGCTACGAAGTCTTCCCATACTATGCGCCGAAGTTTCCAACAAATGCCTGCCGTACATCGCATATCAGCACTCTGTACTGCGCTTCCTAACAAAGAATTGGAAATGGAAATCTAGAAGCTGAGATTAGATCTGCCTGCATAGTAGATGAGGATTTTATGTTAATTTCTAGATTTTTGATTATTTTGTCAGCTTATGCCTTAGTCGTAAAATGTTGGATGCCGCCTTCAAAATAAATCACATTTCTCTCTCTCTCTCTCACTCACTCTCTCTCTCTTGTATGTCCAATGGCCCTATCACATAACATAAGGCATTTAAAGCATTTAACTAATGCGTCTCGAATACGTACCGGTAGCGCCGACGTGAGTCCGCCTGTAGAGAATTTCGATGAAGGATCGGTAGGCCGGCTTCATATTGAGCTGAATGCTCCTCGTCAAGAAATGAATCCTGCGAACGCATATCCCGCGTGCTCATGGTTGTGGTCCGCGGTGAGGCCTCCCCGCCCCCGCCGCAGGAGGATGAGAAGGCGGATTCGCTGGAACAGGCCGAGCGGGCTGTTGGAGCTGGTACCGACGCCTCGACGTCCGCGTCGCCACCACCGCTACCACCACCACCGTCATCATCGTCTTCTGACGGTAGAATGAGTTGGAGTTGGGGAGTCCCACGGCATTGATCGCTCGGAGATATCACAGGGGCGGAGGATAGATCAACTGGATCCGGCCCAGTACTGGCTTGTAAAGGCTTCGGCGTTGAGCACTGGCGGCTGTACTGATCGGGATCAGCTTCGCTCGGAGTCTGGGAGGTAAGCGACGGTGGCTGCGGCTGCGGCGCTCTCTCCTCGTGCAACATCTCCATGTGTTCGTCCAGTTTCCTGGGCGTGGGTGCTGAGAAACTGCAGACCGGGCAGATGGACACGGTAGCCTCCTCCTCTTCGGACGGTGTTCCAATCGATTTGGCCGGCTTGGTGGATTCTGCAAGGAGAAACAGAGAGGCGTCAGAGTCAGAGGCCCCGTGCGCGGCTGTGTCGTACAGTCCTCTACTTTCAGAAATGACTGCCGCCTCAGCAGTAGGAGAACAGCGCGGGACGGGTACGCACAGACGCACACACGGCTGCCGCGTGACTCATCAAGAAGGACGCAGGGGGTGGGGGGGGGCCGGAGGATCTATTTTCCCGTTCGTGTGTGTGTGTGTGTGTGTGTGCAGGAGACGCCGCGGCAACAGCGAGGACTGCACTCCGCCCCCGCCCTCCGTCGCGGCAGCTGTAAGGCCGGCGAGCAGCGATGCGGAAAAAGAGAGCCAGGGCTACCTGTATACCCCTTCCTCCTCTTCCTACTCCCCCCGTCGCACATACGAGGCGGATCATATGCACGCGCGCACACGTGCGCACGTACGCACGCGGCCGATGTCGAGCCTGGGCGTGCCTCCTCCTACACGTTCGCCGGCGCCCCCAGAATGCTAATACGGCTGCATGCGCGCGTGCACACACGCACGCACCAGGACGTCGGCCGGCAAACATGCGCGCCACCCGGGGGACCACAGCGAGGAAGGGCGCTGCCACCAGATGGCCGCTGCTGTTGCTGCTGCTGCTGCTGGCGTGTCCTCCTGATCTCTGGCTCACGCCCCCCCCCCGCCACCACCGATCTTAGCAGCATTGATTGATGCAGCACGCCTGCTGGCCACGAGAGGTCGGAAGAAATCCGCGGTGCGGCGCGCACGAGAGAGACAGAGCGAGATAGAGCGCGCGCGCGCACGCGGAAAGAAGCGCACCAGCAGCGGGACACAGCTGCTGGGGTCCCGCCGACGCCGCGGTGGTGGGGGGGGGGGAGAGACGCGAATATGCAGCTACTGAACGAGGCTCATTGCTGCAGCAGCTGCAGCAGCTGCCTATATTGTGCGAGCGACATCAGAATTGCAAATTAGACCCTGATCTCCCGCCGGACTAGCTGAGGCATGGCGGGCATGTCTGGTTAGGAAGCTGTGGGTGCTTGCCCCTGCACGGGCGCACACCTGGCCAACAACCTTAGAGGGGTCCCGGGGCTACCAATGCAGGCGAGCATGTGCATCCCAGGAAGTAATTAAGAGGAGAGGGAAATATGATTGTTGGGACAACACCTAAACAAGGTTAAAGGTACAACAGCTGCCGGACCAGATGGCGTCTCCCCACTTCTCCTTAAATCTTGCTCTTTTCAATTAGCTCCTGTCTTGGCACATCTTATTAATTTATCTTTCATAGAGTCTAAGATTTCTGACGGTTGGCGCTTGGTCAAAATCACTCCTATCCCGAAAAAAACCACTTCAACGGGTCCCAAATCCTTTCTCCCAATTTCCTGCTCTTCTACATTCCTCAACTTACAAAACGAGTTGCTTTGGACATTGTTAAGCCATTTTCAGCCAATTTTTCTGATCCCTTGCAGTTTGCGTACAAGGCTAGGTTTAGTACACTAGATGCTGTTGCTCTGGTAGTCCACTCTGCTCTTAGAGACTTGGATAAGGGGTGTCGTTCATACGCATGTGCCTTTCTCGACTACTCGTCAGCCTTCAACACGATCCCGCGCCATCTTCTTCTTAATAAAACCTCTGCATGCGGCTCTCCTGACTGGGCCGTCTCTTGGCTATTTTACCTCCCGCACCCAATTCGTTCAGAGCGGGAAGCGAAAATCCACGATCCTTCCCGACAATTGTGGAGTTCTGCAGGGGTATATACTATCCCCTCATCTTTTTTCCCTGCATAATGATGACCTACGATCTCCAAACGCATGTTTGTTTGTCAAATATGCTGACGATATGGTTGTCGGCCATCCTCTCAAAAGCCAGACCCATCTCAAAACACTGAAGGATGGACTGGACCATGTCACAGCACGGTCGTCAGACAATGGCCTGTTACTTAATGAGCGGAAGTCAGTCCAGTGTATCTTTCGGCTGCAACTCTCTCCCAGTCCTGACACCATTGACTTTCTGCCCAACAAGGTATCCTCCTTCCGATACCTTGGTGTAACGCTAGCTTCCAACCTCTCATTTACTCTTCATATTGAAGACCTTTTTATTAAAATCCGCAAACTTTGAGATTATATCCGCCGCCTGCGTTCTTATCGCACCCCACAAGCCCTTATCTGGCGTTTTATAGATGCTTGTATCCTCCCTGTCATTCTTTACTGCTCTCCAGTTACCTTTCCAGCACTACTCAAGAATGACTTGCTTATTATTAAACGTATTCTCCGCATGATCTTTTCAGCTACCGGTTACTCCTATGCATTTTTAGCTGACCTCATAATTCAGCGACATTTCAAATCAGTCAAGAACTTCGTGGACCGTATTGTTAATGATGTCGCTCACCCTCTCCACTTTGCATTAATGGCTGTGAAGTCTTCTCGTACGATGCGCCGAAGCTTCCATCATATGACATGCCATACATCGGCCTACCAGAACTCGGTAATCCCATTCTTAGCACGATTCCTCACGTGTGAAGAAACGGAAATTGAGAAGCTGAAGGCAGACCTGTCTCTATAACTGATGTGGTAACCGTGTCCATTTCTTACTTTGAGTATTTTGTGATCGTTGACCGTTTACTCTTGAGCTTTTTGGACCCCATAATTTACCTTGGTTTTTGCTCTCCGTGAATGTAGCCATTTTTAGCTGAAAATGTTGATATTATCATCAAAATATAGTTCTCTATCTCTCATCTATCATCATCATCTACCTCCATCGCGGCCTCTACAGTAGAGACATAGGAAGAAAGCAGCGGGTAACATATGTACAGGAATTTGGGACACCGTCATTACTGCACTAGGATAACTGCCCTATTGTGTGTTGAAAGCTCGTTGACCGGCATACGGGCCCTGAATTGCTGAGTTTTCATCACGCGTGGGCGTAATCATTGCTCGGTCATCTGGCTCTCCAGTGTTGGCGTGTGCATTCCCGTAAGTGGCGACTTGCTTTACTCAAATTAAGCCTCGGCACCGAATAGGGATTGGGCAAATCGTTGTACTTTTTTATGGATTGGAGGCCCGTGAACCCGGACTCAAGTAATTATCGGCTCACACGATTGTCATCTGTTGGTTCCTATGAATACTGCAAATTCCTGTCATCCGTTTCTGCTGTTGCTTTCTGCTCATATCTCTGAGGAAGAATCCGCGACGGATGTCGAAACTTCGGGTGAATAAAATTGTTGCCCCAGCGATCGAACCTTCTTCTTCTCCTCACTCGGGGCTACGCTAGTCTGATGGCTACTAACTAAACCGGTCGACAATCAGTATCAAGGTACGTCGTTTGGCTGGCGGAAAGTGAATGCGAACAGCACATAAGCAACCGATATCGCATGAGATTGCCACGAAATGGGCTTCATCGTCTTTCAAAACACGCCAGCAGCAACCTTCATCTCCACGGTTTTCCTTCCAAACCAGAATCTTGCTGTCTGGCCAAATCCTTCCGATTTCCTGGGTGCTCGCATCTGCATTCGGATCAACGTACTTTTCCCGATGTAGTGATCGCACCCAGCTTGATTAAGTCCCTGATACTTCGTTAAAATTTACTGTTGAGTCTACTTCTACCTCGCGTTCAATGACAGCAATAAACTTCGCTGCATCTCGCTTGTGCATGTAGAAGAAGCCAAACATCAGTAACTCGACACAACTCAGACACTCATGGACCATCAATGCGTGAGACGTGGGTCTGACGATTCTATACTGGACTACGACCGTTGTCTTCGATAGGTGTATCTACCCCCTGCAATAAAGTAGGACTCGGAAAATAGAGTAGTCAAAGTACAGATGAGGGAGAGGGGGAGGGACTTACCGCCGCTTGACGCCTGCTTTCCGATAGACTGCGCGTTCAGCATCAAAGAGATTGACTGGTGTGGTACCACGGACATGCCTCCGTACTGCAGGCGCACTTAACAGAGACAAACAGAGAAAAGCACAGATGAGAGACTGTGAAGCACACTTCTGATTGGCGGTGACTGCAAAAAGCGTAAAATATCCAACACACAGCAGTCGTCGTCGAATCAGCGGATGGTAAACAAATGGCGTTGTATGACCTGGAAAATCGGCCTCCCATGAAGTATAATTCGGTAGAAGAGGTACTTTGGGAGCTGGATTAACTGTTTCGTACAATACCTATCAGTCTGACGACGACCTGGTGAGCCAGTGTCGAAAATTCACACAATAAACGACCGTTTCCCAAAGTACTTCTTCTACCAAAATGGAGTTGTGTGCGCGGACGCAAATTGTGTTTTGCCTTGCTGTGAATCCAACCCGATTCCAACTGACGAGAACTCTCTGAACATGCGAAAGTGAATCATCTCTGCACGACACTCCCATGTGACGTGATCTTCGCCATTTCTGGCGACATTATGGTAACATGTACTGAGGGCATTTTTCGACAATTAGCCGGCTCGGGCTCAAATTTCCAGTGGCCCAGAATTCGGGGTTGGGTTATCGAAAATCCGACTAACTTGAAGCGTGGAACTGCTATAGAAACAAGTTATCGCGTCAGCCGACAGCCATGACTGAAAACACACCAGACACCTCATCATAACTGTGAAAAAAAGGCATTAAACCACAAAATAGCATAAGGACCATTACGTCTTAACCCTTTGCCCTCGGAAGAACTCAGTTATTCCATTAGATGGCAACCTTTAAAGCCATAATTAACAGCACGTTGTAGTGGTGATAAAGTTGCTGATTTGCCTCGATCTGAATCTATCTCTCTCTCTCTACACTGTAGGGGACGACGGAAATGCCTGTCCCCCTTCGTTCTGCAATGCCCGCAGCCCCCAAAGTCATTTGTCTTTGCACGCAGCTGTTTTCGTTTGCTGACCTAAAGACCACTTGACCTCTATCCAGTTCCACACTTACATGCGCACACATGCACGTATACACATGCCCAGCTAGTCACAGTTTCTCAAGTGCCACTCGACCACGCCACGCCGCGGCCACACAGTGGGGGGCCTTTACAGGCGACATCCCCTCGGGCAATTGCGACACACCAATAACAGAACACTTGAGTCTGCTCCGCAATCCTACATAAGCAGATGCCACCACTGTCTCATTCGATCTCAGGCCTGGCTGGACGCAATTAACACTAGCCCCGGCTTCGCCAGTGGCCACTGCCGTCTGGGACGGGAACCACAACAGACGTGTCTTCGAACGCGTTCCCACCCGCCCTCAGGGCGGCCAAGGTCTGCTACACCAAACCTCCCTTTGGTGGATCCATCTCTTCTCCTCTCCATCTGTTTTTTTTAATGACAGAGCAGCCCCTCATGACTATGCTGCTCCTCCTCCTCCTCCTCGCTGCCGGGGTTGAGGCCCACCCGACGGGGTTCCGGATAATAAGGTTTATTTGTAAGACGCCTCTTGGGCACCGTCAAAAAGGGCTGCTTGCCTGTCTGCCTGCATGCCGTCTGGGAGAGTAATAAGGAGTTCAGTACACAATAAACCACTCCTTCTGGTGACTGCTGCCTCATAACTTCCAGCCTGGGATCTGACCTGACGACTGTAGAGATCCGAGTACACCCACCGCTCAGACCCCTACAACCCCTCGTTCATGCCTCAATCAGTTATCTGAGCTATTTAGGGATGAAATATGTCCATCATATAAATACGTGTACGTGCACAAGCAAAAAGTAGGCAAATCGATGTCTCGGCAATGTCTCGGCTTCGACTCTGGAGGTAGAGATCACAATCTGACAATCAAGCAGCCGGTGACTGATACGCATAATACAGGCTCTCATCTTTATCGGTTTTCATGTGTTAAGAAGGTTTATTTCATCGTCAGAAGTCTGGATGCGATGTGAATTCTGGGTTTAAGCCTAACCCCCAGCCAGGTGTGTGTGTGCTGATAAACGGGAGCCTGCGTCGGTAACCGGATCTGACCTAGAAGTTCAGTTCCTCCTGTTACCCCCACACCCCCTCCCCCACATACACCTGGTGTTAAGATTTCACTGCAAAATCGCGTCTTCGAGAGGCCGGGTAGGGGGTGGGAGGGGCTGCAGGAGGCTTACTGCATACAAACGGTGACGACTTCCCCCTATTGCGCCCCGGGCTTTACACTTGAATTGATTCGCTTGAAACGCAGTGATGCGGAAAAGACCAACGTCATCGTCACCACCGCTAGTTCGGAAGCCCCTGTCTGCGAACAGAGGGGGTAAATTGGCATTCTAACACCCGCGCTGCATAACAGGGCTCTGTGAGGACTTCGGGGGGACACCTGTGCACACTGCAGGGGGTTCAGAGGGTCCGAGTGATTGGTTACATGTAGGCACACAAAGCATGCGACTATTCAATCAGAGTTCTGTGCCGACACAGAGCCGGTCGTAAGGCGGAAATAAGGTATGAGTACTTAGGAGGGAGAGGGGTGAAGAGTAAACAGGTAGAAAGATCACGAAGTAGGAGAATAAAGGATCGGAAGATATAATTTCAAAAAGTCGATATGATTAAACTTAGAAATTTCCATACCCTAACCGTACGGACGATCTTTAACTTGTCTAATCTATTGGAGGGCTCTATTTTTCGTACCCCAGTTGTGCTTTCCACCTGAGAGCAACACCGGCGACGATACTGAAGTATTGTTTTGGTTTCAGGAATATCTTCCGACACTCAAGACCTCTTATGATCATCGAGCTTGGGTTTCAGTCATTCATTAAATGTACTAATAAATTCTCCACAGAGCACTGAACGAATGATTAAAACAGTGTTACTTAATTAAATAAAGTAGCAATGATATTTTCCTTATAAACGGTGAGTCCCACGTCGTTGCGAAGGACACACGATATACAATAGGCAGAAGGACATTACCGACAAAGACAAAGGAGACTAGGATGGCCATTTCTGGCCTATTAGCCCGTGTCAGGCAATAATACCCACACCCAGGTGGTGTCAAATCCGAACTTTGAACTCGCAACCTCTCCGATCCGCGTCAAAAGCACTAACCATTGAGTTTCGAGCTCGATTTCTTGCCGGCATTTGATCGAGGATATACAGTGGAAGATTTCTGGCCTACTAGCCGTCTGGGTATGAGTACGACCGGCTGACGACGGTTGATAAACCAGAAATGGCCATCCTAGTCTCCCCTGTCTTTGTCGGTGATGCCCTTCTGCCTATCTCATTAACTGCCTTGTGGTGTAGGCTCGAGTGTGAGCGCTCCAATGGCACCATGGACGGAAGAGTGTGTCCTCTAATAGATTAGTGTTCGCGTATCTGCAACACGATGAAAATTGCATCCTTCAAGTCAGACCAGTGTTGTAGTGCTGTTAATAGGTGCAGGCACAACCAGGCCTGGTCATCACGGAGTCCATAGAGTAGCGAAGGGTGTTTTTTCGCCTTCTCCGGCTTTCCATTCTCGTCCAGGGGCGGCCTGGACAAATAATCACTCTCTGACCAGGTCGCCTCCGTTGCCGTGCTTTTGTGAGAGCCGACCGCGGTGACCCCCAACCACCTCTTGGCGACTACCCTCGACCCCCGTTGCTGCTGCCCTCCTACCCCCACCGTCATCTCGACGACCCCGACACCGCCGAGTATGAAGCGCCTGTACGGTGAGCAGCGCCAGATGCGGTTAAGATCCCCTTTGTCCTGTCCAACCTCCGGGGTTTGGTAAAGCCGTCATGCCAACTACACCAGATAAGAGGAAGCACGCAACAACGCACAGAAAGAGGTCAGCTGACACAAAAGAACGGACATCCAACATGGTTTGCGTGCGTGAGGGCAGGTAGTGCGGTTGCTTGGACAGCTGCGTCAGACGAATGTGAACAAACCCTGTGTTGTCGAGCGCTTAGATCGCCGCGAGACAAATAGGAGTCCAGTTTTAGGCAAAAGCAGTTTAAGTAGTATGTCTCATATACCCACAGTCCCAGCATTTTGTCCTACGGAAACGGCAGTTATAGGGATTTTGGGGATAGGAAAATGAGGAAATAGGATAGACCGGGAAGGAAATTTTTAGAAGTGTGTAAATTGAAAAAAAAGGGGTCGAATTTGTTTCCCGCGGCCGCTGGGAGTAAGTTGTTCTGCATATAAATTGAAAGTGTCCACGGACTACACTAATATAACTCCAGAACGGTAAGCTGGACCTCAGGTAAGTTGAAGTAGACAACCTCCTAACTATTATTCATATTTTCAGAAATTTCAAGATACCTGCAATTTGATAATCAGGTTTTCCCGCCATAGGTTAAACGACAATACAGATTATGAAAATTTACAGATATAAATCAACAACATTTCTAAATACAATAAAATAAAAAGGCGTATAGCAGTTATTAAAGCATATTCCACTGCCACCCATAAATTCCTATGACCACCGTTTTCGTGGGACAAAATGCTGGGCCTGAGGATAAATGAGATTCACTACATTAACTACTGTTTAACACTGTCGTAACGGAGATAATGTGATCTATGGTTGTCCCGTAATAATGAAGATTATCATTCAGTTATCTTTGTTGACAGTGATGGCCTTCGGGAGTCAAACACACACAGAGAGAACGACATTTCTGACACGCGGGTCGGAAAGGTCACAGGATCAGTGGAATAATTCCAATCATCCTGACGCCTGACTGGAAGCAACGCACGGCGCTAAAAACAGACGCTGTTGGACATTCGTGGGTATCACACTATCACCCGAGGGAATCCCTAAAGTAGGCACTTAAGAAATCGAAAACCAGCCTGGCTGTGTCTTTCGGCCGCAAAAACTTAAAAACGCGATTATGTCCAACATAACATTGCGAAGGAAGATATAGAGCGTTCTTCAGTGACCGAGCAGACAATACTTTTACAAATTCAGACATTCAGATTACGCTATGCAATAAAGCAAAGCACTGCAATGCCAGATGCAGCCAGACTAAGGCTAGCTCATATGGGTAGACAGTTTAAGCCGTTATCGGCCCTTTTTAGTTATTTATTTATTTATTGCCAGTTTACAGTCGACTGTAAAGAATACCCCGATCGGGACCGTTACTCAAAGTCTGTAGGTGAATGAAACCATTGGTACAGTGAGAAAGAGACGCATGTTTATGAAGATAAAGGTTTAAGAATACCAGAAAACAAGCTGAGAACGACAACCAAAGTAGTAGGACTAATAAGGAGGAGGCGGAGGGCGAAGTATGGACTAGGGCGTCTGATTTCTGTCGGTCCTGTCTAAATAAACATATATTCTTCGCTCTCCCTCTCACCCTCTATGTGGGAAATGAACGTGACAACCATCAATAACGTCCGGGGGGGGGGTTCGGCGGGTATGAAAACAACAGCGGGAACGAAAAGCATACTAAACAGCAAAATAATGATGATTCCTAGGTTGTACTTTTAATAGCAGTATTCCTTGTGGGTGACCTGTAGGACCTGTAATTTTGACTCCAGCCCTGCCCTACATCCTGTAATTATAATAAATCAAAACCTCGACCCTTACCACAATCCTAGTCCTAACCCCAACTTTAAACGACAGCCCCTTAATCACAAACCTAATTTTCCTCGAATGCGAAAGAAGGCCACCTGCCAAGGCATCCTTCCTCCACTTTTTTCTCAGCCCGTCTGGTGACCTACAGCACAACTTGGACTGTTGGATAAGCAGCATGGCTTTTCCTTCTTTGTTAGGAGGTTCGGCAGATTTGCTCAATTTAAGTTGACCCAATTGTGAAAAAACTCGAGGCTTTCGGCGGCATTTGAACCCGCGTATTAGAGAAGGCCTTTACCGGAAGCCAACGCTCTAACCGCTAAGCTACAAACGCCTCACCTCGTGCCATGAATTTAATCAAACTTGCGTCGATATTACCCGGCCAACTTTACCGCCCATATGGAATCCTTCTTTCTTTGACTATTACCACTACTAGCCCTCGTCTATTCACTTATATAATGAGCTGACAAATTCAGGTATTTTTTCTGTCTGAAAACAATAGCGGGAACAAAGGGGAACAACAACAACAAAGGTATTCTTTTAGTGGCAGTATTTCTTGTGGGGGGATTGACCGACCTTCAGGACCTTCTACAAACTACAACCGTAATCTTTACCCCACAATCATAATGAATCGAAAGCTTGACCCTTACCATAATCCTAGTCCTAACCCTCATCTTAATCCTAAACCTACTTTTTCTCGAATGCAGCACAAAGCCACGTGCATTGTGTACTTTTAGTTGTTACGGCTGTGATTATGACTGATCTAGCCGGCCCCAGTGATGTCCCGTATGGTGCTTCGCCACGCGCAACGATCCGTGGCCGCAGACCTGGAAAGTTCAACCCATTCTCTTCGTCAGCGCCGGAGAATGAATACCGAAGGTCCAAGAACCACTTCCATATCCTGACGGACTGAGTCGAGCCAGGTTTTGAGTTGACCACCTATTCGACGTTTCCAATTAGGCAGCAGTTTCAAGGCAAGGGCAGTAACACTGAGCTCTTGAGGTTGGCGACGAAGAACGTGTCCAAACCGCCTCAGCCGTCTTTCCTGAATGGCCGTGCATGGTGCGCGGTTCCTTGTTAGGCGACCAGACAAGGCATCCTTCTCCCCGGCCCCTTTTCCTCACCCCATTTCGTGACCTGCAACACAGCTCGGACTGTTGGATAAGCAGCATGGCTTTTCCTCCCGGCTTTGGCTACTACCATTCCTTGGGTCTGGCTGACTGACTCTCGTTAAGTCGTCCAGTCACCTGGCCGGCCTGCTTTGCCCACCGGCCGTCCGGCATGGCGTGTACCGACGCACGGGCGCGAGGTCCAGATGCAAGAGAGACAGCGCGGGAGAGAGAGGTGGAAATAGAAACAAAGAAAGTCAGCCCTCCTCCTCCCACGGCCCCTATTTCCGCGACACGGACTGCTCCAGCGCGGTGTTTCCACCACCCCTCTCGTCTTCGTCAATTGCCGAGACACACACACACATTGAGCGGTTCGCTGCCGCTGACAGGCATCCATTACTTGCACGGCCTCCCTTCCTTGCCCGAGGCTGGTACTGCTGCTGCTGCTACAGCGATCACCCCCCCGCCCCCCCCCCCCCCCCCCCCCCCCCCCCCCCCCCACCCATCCCAGGACGCGAACACCAATCAGCTCCAAAGAACGAAATGACGGTGGCCGCTCGCCGATAAGAGGCTGCATCTCGGCCTCCCCTGCGCAAGAACTTGCCGGTAGTCCGACATCGGCAAAGTAGGTACACTCACGCCCCCCCCCCACACCCACTTGGACCGATGTGACAATCAATTCCACCTGATGAATTACCTTGTTCGAACACGCAAAACGCATCTAAAAGGAGGATAAACTACAGCGAGGGAATTGGGCGCACAGTGGGGAGCTTTGAGGGGTCATAAAAACTCCACAGCGATTAAACAGAAGGAATTAGAGGGAGAGAGAGAGAGACCAAGTGAACATTGCCGACAAAGCTAAGGGCTACGGTAATGGCCATTTCTGGCACAGTAGTCGTCATCAGCCAGTCATGCCCAACCACAAGTGGTGACTCAATCGATGCTCGAACACACGACCTGTTGATCAGAAATCCAATACGCTAGCCACTGATCCACGGGCCTATTATCTAGCCGATCTAAATCGATAATATTGACATTCGTTACTGAGCGCTCACCGATCGCTTCTAACGGAACTCATCACCTGGGTTTGTGTGTATGACTGATTGATGGCGGCCAATGAGTCAGAGATGGACATTCCAGTCTCCTTTGCATTTACTGGTAGTGTCTATCTGCCTTCACGTCTAGCCACTGTGTGGCTGCTGGCGGTGTCGAGGGTTATTTCGAAGGCAGAACGAGATACCTGACTTCCGCTAGCAATTGGCGAGCGTTCATCAACGAGAACTGCAATGAGTATCTCCGCGGGTCCAGAATAAATTCACCCATCCATCCCTCCTCCTGATCCTAACAAGTCACTCGAGTAGTCTCCGTAGAGCAGTCTCCTCTCCCCTGCACATGCATGCCAGCGAGTTGCATAAACTGGTGGCCCTTATCGGAAACTTTCGATTATACGTGCTGCTCTAGTATTCCTCTTCGCCATCCCAACCCTTGCCCAAAGGACAAGTCGGGTGGCATCCGGTAATCCTAGACTCGAAATCAACGAGATTCCAGTCTCTCTAAGGGGAGTTTGGCAGCTTTGCTTAATTGCGCTGACCCAATTGTGCAAACTTCGCGGCCTCGTTGGGAGTCGAACACACCACTATACACAGCAAGAAAGGCTTTTGCTGAAGAAATCCTGCCTGGGCAGTCAGCTTGCTGTATCCTTGATGGTGGACTCCATACAAGCGGCTAAAATCGATCCGGGTGTGATTGAATTCATTGCGCACGACGAGCCTCATAGCTCAGTTGAGTAGAGTGTTGGCTGCGCAAAAGCCTGCCCACCGAGACCGCGTTTTTTCTTCACAGCTGGGTCAGCCGAATCCCCTATCATTGGTCGGTGGTAATGCCATTCTGTCTAGATTTTTAGTTGCTATGCATCGGCTGCCGGTGCTCGCGAGTAGGAGTCCTCTAACCGGTCGGTGAGCGTCTAGTTACCATAATGAAATGACTATTACATGTTGACGCCCAGTGTAGCGGGGCAGTCCGGTTGCCTCGTGCGCTCATCCGCTGTGCAGCTGCTGGCGGGGCCCGAGAGAGACCTGTAACCGATCGGACGGAAGGGTGAGTCCGGTTTGCCTCGTGTGCACATCTTCAGGCCAATTGTTCCTGTTGTCGAATCTGCGCACAGCCGGACAGGTGCGACAAGACCGCGAGAAGTACAGGTACGCTTACGGTGGTCTAGGGACTGACCTTCCCTTCAGGTAGAAAGCGCGCGCGCACACACACACACACACACACA
>JAYGXS010000009.1:23574290-23591596 GCA_036362985.1 Ligula intestinalis | reverse complement strand
CACACACACACACACACAAAACATCGTAGATAGACGCGCAGCAGCGACAGGGCCACACCAGCTGATCAGCTGGGTGGCAGCAGTAACCGCGCCCCGTTCAGCAGTAACGAGAAGCACTCCGCAGCGAACTTTGATCACGCCCCACTGCTGACAGGCTGCGGAAATTCACGCACACACTCACGCACGCGCACGCCTGCCTACATTCCTCACACTGGCACAGGCCGACAAGAAATTAACGGTCAGTGTCGTGCGCTCGCGAGCTCGCTAGCTCTGGACCCACCACCTCCCGCTATCGCTCTCTCTCCTGCTTTGTTTATGTGCAGAGACACGGAAAAAACTGTCTGCAGAGCGCACCGCACCACGCTGCTGCTGATTCTGCTACTGCTGCTACGCAGGTAAACAATGGGCCTGCGCAGGAAGTGGCCGGCATCTTCTCTCCGATGGCTGCTAAAATTGTCCGATGACCGGAGTGAAGTCGATGCAAGCCTGAGTCAGCTGATGTAAACACACAGAGGTGGAAAAGAGGGGTGGGAGTGAATCAGTGCACTGATCACACGGATCCAACAAGTGAACACCAGTCACAAGATCAGGACCAAATCTGCCTCCCGATCGAAGTCAGCAAGATAATGAGTCCCGGGCTTAATGATTAGACCATTCGACGCGGCCTCGAGCCTGCTATCCCTGATTTTGGCTATGATTGGCTGGTGATGCCTACCAAGCCGGAAAAGGTCATCTCAGTCGCCCTCTCTCTCTCTCTCTCTCTCTCTGCATATAAGGTCTTAGTCCCAGATCGAACGCTAGCGGGCCTCGAAATGGAGCGCCAAGGTAAAACGGGACAAATGCGTTCCACAATGTGATTGGTGCGTCACACCAGCATCCACCCAATCAAAACCGATATAAATAACGAGGATGTAACCCAGTGGTTAGGGCGTTGGACTGTTCGCCAACAAGTCTCGGGTACGAGCCTCGGGTGGTGCCGTACCCGGGGTGGGGCATGACTGACTGATGATGGCTAACGAGTCAGAAACGGTCAGTACAGTCTCGCTCGTTTTTGTCGTCGGTAATACTAGCCGCTCGGCTGCTGCTGCTGCTACTACTGGCGAAGCACTAGCAGAAGAGGAAGAGGTAGTCCAGTGAGTGTCCGGAGAATGTCTATCCATCAACGGAATTGATGATCCTTACCGCGTGCAGAAGGAAAACAAATTGTGGTCATCTGGGACATAACATCACTGAACTCGGAAGTTCGAGTCTTCAAGAAATATGATAGGACTACAAGACAGCAAATCATACAGAGCGGACCGTAAGTATAATTTGCTGCTCGTAGACTTATTAATGCTGCTTTTGGCGCATGCAGCATTGGCAACACCAGCTGCAGGCGGGGGGTGGGTGGGTGACAAATGGTTGAAGTACCGTCTACACGTACCACACGCGTACTGGCCCGATTTTCACAGTATACACTGCTCAATGTGATCTACGGAGTCTTAAAACGGAAATCTGATGCACACTAGGAGACAAAAGACCCAAAACAGTTTATCCCTGATGAACTAAACGAGCTATCCCACCAGATGATAATCCTTCCAAACACAATTGTTGCGTGTCGCAGTAGCTTAATACATATTAGATTAATTACGGAAAGGAGAGCACCTAATAGCCGTTAAGGCAAAAACTCAGCTACCGCCCCTCTATCCTCTCCAGGCGAGTGTTCCTTATCCATCAGTCGAGCCCCGACTAAGGCTTTATATGCGCTATTCCGCAACATTAAAAAACGGCGCAAATTAAATGAGGGTTGGTTTTTAGGTAGATTCATCTTCTGTCGAAGTGTCTACATAGGGTTAAGGTCCAGGTCATAAAGCCACTGCTTTGTGCTATGCGGCTCATCGAAACTGCCTTTAGAGTCACTCATGAAATATCACCGACCGCTAACAGAACTCATCTACCCTGCTCTGTCTTGGACCTCGAGAGAGGTCGTGACAGTCGTCTGCTGATAGTATGGGCAGATAGAATGGCCGGCAAATACAAGGGAGACTGGACTAACCATTTCTGGCTTATCAACCTTCGGCAGCCAGTCATACCCAGACCCAAGTGATGCCTCACCCGAGCGTCGAACTCGCGACCTTTTTGGTCATCCATTAACGAGTGTCAATATCCCGGACCTAAACCGGCGACCACAACGAGCTCGTGGCTCAATGGTTAGGGCGTTAGACTCTGATCAAAAAGGTCGCAAGCTCTAGGCTCGGGTGGGGTACCACTTGAGTCTGGGTATGACTGTCCGACGACAGATGAATTCCGTTAGCGGTTGGGTGAACGTTCGTCTACGAGCTGCTATCATCGCCACCACTATTTTCTAAAGTGAGAAATCTTGTTTGAGTTCTGAGGGTAAAGAAGAAGAAGAAGCTGTCCACAACCGAGGTTCGGATGCAGAAGCACCTCGGTGTGTAGTTCCGTCCACTCTCTCTGTGTACTTCTTCATCTGAAGATTCAGACCCTAGCACCGCATCGTGCGAGGAAGTAGTAGTTGGAGCCGTTTGGCACCGAACAGTTGACAAGTAACCCAGCGATAAAGCAAGAGCAGAGTCTGAAAGATGCTTTGCTGTCTTGGGCGATAGACACCAACACCCAAATAAAACGTCTGTATCCAATTGTCGCTGGTAAGAACAGACCTTTTCTGCTGTGACAATTTTTAGCGCAGAGACACTAGAACAGCATTGCCACATTCTCAATGTTGACAGGACGGAGATATCTAAGGCATTCAAACTCGCCTTCAAGCTGTACAGACTACCAACGCCGTATATGAACTCTACAGTGCTGCGTTCTAGTAGTCAAGAATTCTAAACACCGGCCAAAGAGGACTTTATTATTTTTGTACCCTAGTATTTTTAAACCCGTTTTTGATATTAATATATACATTTTGCTTAACAAACAGTCCGAAAAGCAATCTTTCACTGTTTTTAGAAAGAAATGGGGTTTTTCGCAGGAAAGGAGGTAACCCCTGTCCGGATGAAAAATGAAATTCGATTTTTCAAGCTACAAGTGCGATAACCCGAGCTAGCTTGGAACTCATTTTTTTAGCTCGTTTCGAACTCGTTTTGCTATTAGGGACGTCCCTGGCCTGCACTGTACTTGGCCAGAGGGAGGGGGTCGATAGTGCTATGGGACCCTTTCAGATGCTCGATTAACAAGTCTGATAATAATCGGTAGTTAATGATGAGAAAACAGGCATCCTCCCGCTGACATGCGGTTCAAATGCCGAAAGCGTAACCTGGGGTGTTTATGTTCGAAGTAGTGCCGCGAAAAAAACAAGCGCAAGGAATAGAGTGCATTTTCTGTGGGACACGTGATAAACACCTTATGCAGGTGACGAAATTCACCGGAGAAATACAGGCTACTGCGCTGGTGGATTTATCGCAAGCGTGGCCAGAGAGAGGTTCTCGACCAATAGCATTCAAGTGCTCGTCTGTTTTTAACTCCCCCTACCTCTTCGTCTCCTCTGTCCTCGGATGAACTTTGGTAGAGTCTTAAGCGTCTCACTGGTCAACGCAGCACACTAGCATACATGTTGCAGCTAACTTAGACTAAGCTCATTTAAATGCAAACGTCATCCGCACTCCCACCGACTCCTGTCTTCCGGCAAACGCTTATTCCTTATTACCAAGTGTCTTTTTGCCTGTGTCTGTGGCAACAGTGATGAAACATCTAAAAAGGGTTCGAGGTTCAATAGCTGCTGAGCCAGATGGGATCTCACCGTTTCTTTCGAAATCCTGCTCTTTTCAGTCAGCCCGTGCATTGGCACACCTTATCAACTTAACCTTTCTGGGGTCTAAGATTCCCGATGATTGGCGATCAGTGAGAATCACCCCCATACCGAAAAAAAACTCTTCTTCTGGTCCCAAATCCTTTTGTCCAATTGCCTGCTCTTCTGCACTATTGAAACTTGCAGAACGAGTTGCCTTGGCCATAATTACGCCGTTTCCGCCGATTTTACCGATCCCCCGCAATTTGCGTTTAAGGCTGGGCGTAGTACACTAGACGCTGTTACTCTGGTAGTTCATTCTGCTCTAAGATACTTAGATAAGGGCTGCCGTGTGTACGGATGTGCTTTTCTCGACAACTCCTCATCCTTTAATACGATTCCGCGAAAATCCACGGACCTTCCTAACAATTGTGGAGATTTCCAAGGGTCTATATTATCCCCCACCTCTTCTCCCTCCAAACTGACGACCTACGATCGCCAAATGAATGCACGTACGTTAAATAGGCCGATGGTATGGTTGTTGGCCATCCTCTCAAAAGTCAAATATATCTCCAAGTACTGAAAGATGGCCTGGACCACGTCTCAGCATGGTAGTTAGCAAATGGCCTTCTACTTACTGAACAGAAGCCAGTCTAGTGTGTTTTTTCGATTGCGACCCTCTTCAAGTCCTGGAACTATAGACCTTCTGCCCAATGAGGTATCCTCTTTCCGGTACTTTGGTGTTACTCTGGCATTTTACCTTTTATATTTTATTCGTCTTTTGCGTTCATATCGCATAGCAAGCCCTAAGCTGGTGATTTATAGATGCCTTCATTCTCCCCCCCCCCATTATTTACTGCTGTCCAGCTATTATTCCAACCTTATCTGAAAAAGAAGTCATTTTTAAACGTATCCTCCGAATGCTCTCTTTAGCTGCCTGTGTTTCCTATGCTTTTTGGTTGACATCGGCAGCGTAAAACAGTCAAGTGATTTTCTGATCGCATCCCTGATGAGGTCGTTCACACTCTCCACTTTGAACTAATGGCTTCGAAATCTTCTCGTACTGAAGCTTCCATCATATGTCTTGCCGTACATCGGCACTCTATACTCCCATTCCTAGCACGCTACCTCAAGTGTGAAGAAACGTAAACTCAGAAGTTGAAAGCCAACCTGTCTCCATAACAGATGTAGATACCGTGCAAACCTTTAAACTTTGAGTATTCTACGTATGACCTCTTACCCTACCTTACCCCATGCTGTCCACGAACGGAGCTATTTTTGCTGAAATTTTGGATATTTACCCTCAAAATAAATCATATTGCTCTCTTTAAAACTCATAAGGAGGAGCACTGTAATACGGGAATGGTGATAATATGAGCTTTAGGAGGTATGATCTAAACGTATCTGGCAAATAGCAGGTCTGGGGAAGTAAAAGGTAAGGAATTACATTTAAGTCATTGGTGTAAAACGGCAAGCGCGTAATTTGAAATTTACATGGGCGGGAAACAGGAGGATCTCGGGGCACTGGTTAGATAGTCCACGTAAACTGAGCCCAGTCCGTAAGAAGCAGTCGGATTTAAAGAGAAAGTGTTAGAAATATGTCGGTAAATCAGACCCCAATGATGCCCGCAGCTGAAATTATACTTGAATTTGACGACGTTGCGAATATACTTCCCCACCGACTTCTAAACGTATGCCTGAAGCGCAACCCCTAACCTTAACCCTAAACCGAAGACTAATTCTAATAGTAACACCGACGGAAGGCGTGACTGAGAACGAACAAAATGGAACGGGAGTTAACTTACACCTTCCCAAATGATATAAGTAGGCAGTTCTTAATAGTGCAGAGTCGGTGGGGCCACACTTAGTCGTGGCCAATTAATCTACTTTAGTTAAGGGTGTATCCATACTATTTCAGTAAGGAGTCCACCATGTGTCAGCTAGTATGCAAATTTATAACAACGGGGCAGATTGGGGGACAATAACAATGAAATCGAAAATGCCGTGTTTTAGGGGGAATACTGGTGCGCCAGCAGGACAGTAAAGAGTTTTGCATGAGCGGGATTATGACGATGGAGTCTTGTGAAGCATCTACCTCATTCGCTCACTTCCCAAATCCAGCGATAAGATGATTGGTTATGATGATTTCATCTGGATCCACGTATGGAGCTACCCCCCTTTAAGATAATTTTCATAAAAAGGAGTCATTATAGCCAGGCTAAGGGAGGTAAAAGTTATCGTTCGCGAAATTCACGATCCTTTGAGCAATCACTTGCCTGTAAAAACGGCCTAGTTATAGCCTAGTCTTTCATTAGTCTTCGGTTTCTGCATTGGACAGCCAATATTCAGAGTCTCCGCTACATCTGACATCAGTATTGGGCCACCTGGACCGAGTCGGGGTAAAGTTCGGGTCGAACAGACGGGAACGAGAGTTAACTTACGCCTACAAAAAATGATATAAGTAAGCATTTCTTAGAAGTGAAGACTCGGTGGGGCACACACTTACTCTACTTTAGTTATGAAGACGTATCTGTAATACTTCAGTCATGATCCTATCATGTTCGGTTCCCGCATTGGACAGCCAGTATTCAGTCTCGGCTCTATCTAACATCAGCGTTGGGCCGCCTGGACCGAGTAGTGGTAAAGTTCGGGCCAATCTTCGGCCGGCAGCGCGTTGAGTTGTGTACTTCGTGACCCAAACTTGTAAATTTCGTCGGCTAGAAAAGGTTTTCTGGGGGACCTTCGTCTTCGCAAATTATAATCTAGGAAGGTTTTATGACTACAATTTTCATGATTTCACGGATCCGCTTTGAATAACCCCGACTCTTTTTGCTTCCTCCGATAGATACCAGCGGAAGATGCGGTTTGCCCTAGTGTCTGACGTAGGGCCCGACCCAGCCTCTGAAGCCCAGAACTCCTTCAAAAACCACACCATAAACTGCCGAAGAATGTCCAAAATTGAAAGGTAACCGGTTCATCGTTTAAATAACCGAAAAGTGTTTAATGCATATCAAGTTACTTGTGCTAAGTTAATGAGAAAATTACAAAGTCTACCATTGAGAAGACTGGTTAGGTATGGTTACTCGGAGGCTACGAGGAGATTCACTCATATGTACGAACTGAGATCCTACGATCAGTCTAGAAGACAAATCAATGTGATATTGGGCGCTCAAAAGCGAGCGCTTTCCGGATGGAAAATGAACACGAATGGTCGTATAGCGTTGACAGCTGTCCATTTAGATAATGAAACAATAGACGGGAGATGACTAGATCATCTGCTGTTTCGGACCCACACACACAACCATCACCGAAAACAGCTACAAATTGAAATCAGTTTTCCAAATGCAGACGTTTCGCACAGCAAAACCATAAAAAGTACCCTGCAGTGGGGAATAAGAGAGAGAGAGAGAAGGCGGAACCAAGGCTATAAAAGACCACGTCAAGAAAAAGCTGTGAGATGGCTATACAGTAAGCGTTTCAAGGAGTATGTTGAGACCACAAGCTTTAGGCACAAACTGTTCCACTGGAAAATGAACATAATCCCATTGAATGCTATCGCCGAAAGAGATTGCCCCCTCAAATGACTAAAAGCACGTCCGGGCATGAAGTAGAAACGCACTTGAGTAGATCAATAGACGAATATCTGCATGCGTCAAGAAGAACCACTAAGATGATTTCCAGAATGCGTGACGCGATATATCGTTCCATTTTATTTTGAAAAAGCAGCCTGAATTCCTGAAGGGCACTGGCACAGCAAAGGATCATAAACAAAGGAAAAGCTTGGTCAAAAATTGTAACTCCAGTCTCCCGCGCGTTTGCTTTTAATTACTGATCTAGTATGAAACTCCCCTAGAACACCCAAGTGGGTCCCAAAGGAACTGCTATAAGCGAAGGACTGGGAAACCCATCGTAGATGCAATTCCAATTCTGACAGGGGGACATTACTACGCTGTCGGACGCATTCAGACTCAATATACGGGCACCCTCTCCCGCATGGTAAAGGGGGCGTTATAAAGAACTTATTGATTAGAGAAATCCCTAGAGCATCCAAACACAGCATTCCATGCCCACCACCCCACTCTTTGTAGTTTCAATACAGGGGCGGAAATCCTGCGAGAAAAAATAATCTATGTGACAGACTATAACGGAGAGACTAAAAGAAAAAAAATGTAATTTCCTTCATGGAAATAAGATCGATGCCACAACCTACTATCTTCCCACAACTTACTCGTCGAAAATCTCCCGGTAGAAAGCATAATTGTATGTGAAAAAAAGACATCTACTATTTAAGGCACACTCTGACGTCTGTCATTGAGGTTCGGGAGTATCGTGTTTGTGATAAATGGTATATATCTGCTACTGCTTATGTATCTGGAGATGAATCCGCGACGGATCTCGAAACGTCAGGCGAATAAAAGTATTGTCCCAGCGATCGGGTCGTCTTCTTGTCAGTAAAGATTTATGTGGAAGCTTTGCAGGTCCTGCACTAGCCGAGGTGCCATTACTTTTACACACAAGAGTCTAGTTAGCAGAAGTAGTCGCCACACGTATCTGTTCGATCAGTGAAATTTGGCGAGCAGGCACGCTTTCAAAGAGGTCAGGATAGACTGAGCCTAACTGATGATCGATATAGAAGCTTCCCGGCCAGTGAACTCGGTTCCGATCGCAGGAATGTGGACTTCTTCAATAGTATATGCAGTAGTCGCCGGCTATTAAGCCCACCTGGGGCCTAGACCAAATAGGGCTTAATAAGCGGCGGGCTTATTAACCGTGGGCTTAATAGCCGGCGACTACTGTAGTGAACTTTAGTGTCCAGACTATTACAGAGAAGACACTCATTCAAAATAATTGAGAAGCTGTTTTGGTAGATATAGGTACTTTTATTGCTATGGAGTCGATTACAATGAAGTTTCGTGGAGAGTTTTCGGTACTGCAGCGCTTCCAACAGCAGCCCAAAACAACCTTGGTGGAAATTAATCGCAAGATGGCAGAGACAAAGGAAAGTATCCAGCGTCAGCTGACGGTGCGTTAACCCACAAACCCACAGAGTAGTCGGCATGCCAGACCTCAGGCTAGGCGTTCTGGGAGCAAGCATACCGTTCAGATCTTTAGTTTTCCTCATTCCCTTCGAGGGTTTATAGACTTAGACTGAGATGTGAGATGAGTAGTGGGGTCGAAGTTGGTCAGCCATTGCGGGATAACCACTTAATAT
Source organism: Ligula intestinalis (assembly GCA_036362985.1). Classification (NCBI taxonomy): domain Eukaryota; kingdom Metazoa; phylum Platyhelminthes; class Cestoda; order Diphyllobothriidea; family Diphyllobothriidae; genus Ligula; species Ligula intestinalis. The sequence continues at coordinate 23,582,654 of JAYGXS010000009.1, read as the reverse complement.
TCACAAGTTTTCATTAGGCAGTCTGAAGTATAAGCTACTTAATTACTGACCCTACTGGCAGAACAAGTACTAGGTAGCTACAAAAAAGAACAATGTGAATGCTGTGGAACCCACTGAGGAGCTCGTGCCCTCGCAACTGTGGCAGAATATCGGCCTTGTAGCTAGTACCTGAACTGGCAGTATGGTCAATAATTCGAAATCAGATCAGACGACGGCATCCTGGCGCAAGAGCCAAGTCTTAGCATCCAGAAGTGTTTTGTAATTGGCCTTTGTAAGCTAAGTACAATATGTGAGAAGTACTAATGGTTACCCATGGGAAAGGAGATACGAATAAGATGCGAACAATTTTTAAAGTTCTCGTTATAACCCACGTTTCCCTCAAGCACTATTGTACAATTATCTGAGTTAATCTTATATGTACATCGAAAATTTGAAATAGCACGAATGGCGATTCAGCTTATGAAGCGAGAAGCGTTGAGAGGGAGGGAGATTATACAGGAGTTTCTGGCTTATTTTACATCATCGTTCCGCTGTACCCCAGTGCCAGGCCCTAGGCCTCTGTGACTTGAATCCCGATAAGCTGATCGCCGGTTAAATGTCCGAGCATCTACGCCATGGGCGCGTGTTCCACCATTCAGGAACTTACAGCTACAACGTGCGTATTAGATATTTGTACCTATACTTTCTAACCCACCGCAGGTATGGTTCCAGGCCCGGCAAGGGAACATAACCGCGGTATGTGATGCTCCCAGACCCAGAAAACCTCGCAGTCATCTAGGGTGTTAAAAAAGACTTGAAAGACGTCACCACAGATGGGGCAACTTAACCAGCCAGCATTACACTGGGGTGGGCCAGAGCAGCTTTCAATGTGGTGGAGGAAAAGATATTAAACTTATAAGTAAGCAAGTATGGCATTTAAGACATGGAAGAGGGAACAGGCAGCGACTTACCGAGATATGAAATGCCACTGGTACGTTGTCTTCTCGGAGCGGAAGAAAGCGCAAATGACGCCTGTGCTGCCGCTCACGCACTCGACCGCTGTCTTATGGGGGGAGGAGAGAGAGAGAGAGACGGAAGCAGGCGGGCGGAGGGGGGAGGGCGGGCGGGGAGTGGGGAAGAGAGTGCAGCTCGTCTTCCTGCAATGCGCATGCGCGCGCACACGCACGCACGCGTGTGCGCACTGCCCGTTGGCCAGTTTAGCCAGCAGGCAGTTACCTCGACCAATGGGCTGTGAGGAAGAACACCAGCAACAAATAGCATGCACGTGCGCACGTATGCGCACTACTGTGTGCGCGAATGGCGGCATGTGTAGAGAGGACATGCGCTTGCGTACAGCGGTGGCGGCGGCGGCCATGTGTGCATATTCGGCCTTGCGGATGTGGGTTTGGGCTGCTGGTGCTGCTGCTGCTGTTTGCAGCCTTGACAGTAAATCTGGCAAATAGCCTGCTCCCCTCCCCCCCCCTCCATCCCGCCTTGGTTAACCTTAATCAGATAAGTTCATAGACGAGACTGAGGCGGCATAATAGGGGGGTGTGCAGTACTTCGGGACAAATATCAAACGAGTGGGGAACTCAGAAGAAGAAGAAGAAGAAGAAGAAGAAGAAGAAGAAGATGCGACCACTGGAACAAGAGTTTTATTTTCCTGACGTTTCAGATTCTGTTGAGAATCCTAAATCATAGGGGACGGTAGGATAGTCTGAGCCATGCACATGCGTGGGGGCTTTTAGTATGCCCAATCTCAGCCAAAATGGTTCAGGTGAGGAAGGGAGAAATGCCTTATTTTGAGGGAAAATATCTAAAAATTTCAGCAAAAATCACTCCATTCGCGGAGAGCATGAGACAAGGTAAGGTAAAAGGTCATAGAATACTCAACGTATAAAGGTTTACACGATATTCACATTTGTTATGGAGACAGGTCGGCTTTCAACTTCTCAATTTCCGTTTAGTCACACATGAGGTAACGTGCTAGGAATAGGAGTATAGAGTGCTGATATGCCGATGTACGGCAAGACATATACCTGAAACTTCGGTGCATACTACGAAAAGACTCCGCTGTCATTAGTTCATAGGGAGAGCGTGAGCGACCGCACTAAGGATGCGATCGACCGTTTTACAATGTCGCTGTATTATAATATCAGCCAAAAAAGCATAAGAAACCCCGGTAGCTGAAGTGAGAATTCGGAGGATATGCTTAAAAATCAACAAGTCTTTTTTAAGTAATGCTGGGAAGTAAATGGATGCGAGTAAATAATGAGGGAGAGAATGCAGGTAAATAGAAATCACCAGATTAGGGCTTGTGGTCTGCGATATGAACGCAAACCGCGAATATGATATAAACGTTTACGGATTTTAATAAAAAAGGCCTCAAATATGAAGAGTAAATGAGAGGTTAGGTGTCCGAATAACGACAACGTACCGGAAAGGGGATACCTCATTGGGTAGAATGTCAAAGGATTCAGGGCTGGGAGGGGGTCGCAGTCGAAAAACACACTGGACTGACCTGTGATCATTTAGTGGAAGACCATTTGCTGATGACTATGTTGAGATATGGTCCAGGCCATCTTTCAGTACTTGAAGATGTATCTAAATTTTGAGAGGATGGCCAACAACCATATCATCAGCATATTTAAGGTATAATAGGTCATCTGAATCCACGACCAGTTGCTTCCCCCGGATTCAAATTCCGCGTCTGCCCAACGTTGGCCTTGAAGCATACTTATCTGACAGCAACAGATGAGACAGCAATGCTCATCTGAACTTAACTTTTCTCCGCAATATCTCAATTCTTTACTTACTGCCGTATAGAGCATACCTGTATCCTAATACGTCAGGGCATGATGACAGAAGACATGTAGCATAAGCTCAGATTTCGCGCTCCTTGCTGAGATCAAGGGTTATGAGCCTTAGCGTTGATTCCAAATCATAGTCACCGCTGACTAATATTGGCATCAGGAATAGTGGGAGTACTACTAAATTTCAACTACATTGTTTGTCACTAGTAGTATAAATAGTAGTAGCCGTATCAGGCTCGGCCTCTTTGAGCCCGTCTTGACACCCGCCAAGCGTGAGGCAGGGTAGTTAGTGCGGCAGTACCTGCGCAAATTTGACTGTCGCTTAAGAGTAAGTTAGGCAGGGTTTGTGGATCACATTGGAGAAAACGGCCAACGCCAGATCCAATCTACTCTTTTTGACTGCGGGCGAACTTGAAGAGTGCTGTTGGTGCCAACTACGTCCGCTTTCACTATAATCTACCTCCTGAGACTTTTCACCTTCTGTACCAACCTGCTGGTACACTTGGTGGGCTTCATCGAAATCGATGGTCGAACACATACACACACACACAAACTTATTACCGTATTCTAGCATAGACAAATCTTTTATCCTCATAATTCGGGAGAGGAGGAGAGAAGGCGGAAAGCGAGGTTTCGACGAAGCGGTTTCAAATGCAACAACAACCCGAGGTCCCTTTATACTATCCGAATGGATAAACTCCAGAGGATTTGAGGAAAAACAACTGCGTTAACGATTGTGATCTCAGCGGCAAAAATGCTCGGACGGCAAGCATCATGATGCATGATAGACAAGCGACCACATATATGCCGATCCCTGTGCTGGTTCTGCATGACAGCCAGAAATTTCAGCGGAGGCGTATCTTGAGGATAAGGATGATGCCAGTTCAGCGGTAGCAAGCAGCAACGCATACCGCGTGTCCCACAGAGTTGGTGCTTCGCGTGTGGGGTAGTTTATAGTATAGCCGACTTTCGAAGCATATATTGCACTCTCTCTCTCTCTTCCTCCTACACGCACTTCGTTCCAATGACAAGAGGACCGGGGATTGGTGTGGGCACAGTGATTGGCAGCGATAAACAGCCCCTCTACACGGGCTACACACGATCTGATACCCAGCACCAGGAGAATTTCAAGAAACAATTGGAACCAGATTTTCAGCTTTTTTTTCCATCCACAATCTTTAGCGTGTAGTAACAAAATCAAGTGTACCAGACTCGCTGCAGTGAAGAGGGCATTCATTTGCAGTGAGAATGGATTCACCAGTGGAAAACTCTCATACACTAGTTATTTCTGTGTCTCTCTTCCTTCCAGCATGCTACAAGTGACAGTTTGAGTCGCTTTGGAAACCAGCAATGGGATTAGACGCCATGACTGCGAAGATGAGCAGCCCTTATACGCAACCATCGGTGACCTGGCTTTGAATTCGTGTGCCAGGCTACTCCCAAGGGGATTTTTCCCACTCATGTGAGATCCTCATATTCGGATATGTTACTTTTAAATCGCCACAAAGCCGGTGGAGAAGTAGATATCGTGCCTGCTGCAGGAGAGAGATGTAGAGGGTTAAAGAGAACTATGGTTTGCCCGCTTGTTTTGTACATTTGGTGATGGTGGGTCTGGACTGCAATAATTCAACGAAGATTTGGGCAAGTTAGGGGATGTGCATATCGGGCCTGCTGACGCTCGTTCACCAACCAAAATAAAAACCCTCAAAGATCTCCTTACGCGATGCACACTTAATGTCCAACTTCTCTGCAATGGTCAGTTTTGCAGACAGATTTATGGTGTGGCGATGGGCTCACCACTTGGACCGTTTCTTGCAAATGCCTTTATGGGCAAGATCGAGAAAACGAGTCTAGGGAACACCATCAATGACCTTGCATTCTACGGTCGATATGTAGATCATATCTTCTGTTTGACTGACTATAACACTGACATTGACGCCTTGGTCGCGAAGTTTAACAGCGCTCACCCATCGTTTAAGTTTTCTGCTGAGACTGAAGTGGACGATGAAATTGCGTTCCTTGACGTCCTTCTGCGAAGGCAAGAAGATGGATCTATCCTACGCAGGGTTTTCCGAAAGAAAACCTGGACAGGACAATACACTAACTTCCACAGTTTTGTCTTCCTCAATATAAAACGAAATCTGGTCCAAGGATTAGCAGCTAGAATACGACAGATCTGTTCTACTGAAACTGTCGAAGCAGAAATCCAACAGCTGCAGCATACACTAATTGAGAATGGATGCCCGGAAAGGTTCATCCGCAGAAATATTGGTGAACGCGCCAAAAAGCCTGTCACCTTAACTGCAGAAAAGAAAGACGTGTTCATAAGACTGCCTTTCTTAGGCGATGCAACCAGCGAGCTGGTCAGACGACGCTTGAGGACTGCAATCACAAACGCTTTCCCAGCGGCGAACTTACGGGTGCTCTTCACGAACTCTCCCCTCCTACGATTGGGAGGTAAAGACAGACTCCCTTTGAAGACCACATCAATGTGCATTTACTCTTTCACTTGCTCCTGTGGAGCGGGATACATCGGCCGTACAACGAGGCGTCTCGAAAAGAGGGTGCGTGAGCACATACCGGCCTGGCTAAGTAAAGGTGAAACTAGATCGATCTCGAGTGCTATTCTCGCACATCTAGACGATACGAACCGTCGAGTCGATACAAACGAAGCCTTTCAGGTGGTCTACAGGACACCATCTAATTTTTCCAAAGGCCTACGCCAACGGATACTAGCAACAGCCGAAGCAGTAGCTATAAGGCTAGCAAATCCAGTGCTGTGTTGTCAGAAGACTCTGACACAAGCTCTGTTACTTTCATGGCCTAAACCGACACCAGATGGCAATAGGATTTCGCCCCTACCAACAAGCGACAATCCCTCAACCAACACGCTGACATGGCCTACATGCGCAAACTGACATAGTCCGCGTTGGTCAACCAGCGCCCGTGTTAGATAGTTATTGACTTTTCTACCTATTCAAACTTTTATTGTTATGTACAGCGTTAATTTCCCTTGCAAATGTTTGGTCTGATGAAGAGTTGCTGAAAAAATTGTTTGCCAAAAACTGACTTCTAATATTAACCATGGGAATTTTTGCGGAAAATACAATCTATTTACAAGTGATAGACCAGGCCATTGTGCGACTCCGGTGTCCAGTGGCAGAATGAGTATAGAATCGAATTATGGCTACTGCACTGACAGTAGCGGCGAGGTCATTGGTGGTGAAAAGGGTAGTGCAGATGTGAAAGGCTATTTCAGGTTTAGGATATGAGTGCTGATACGGTGATATGTCGTGTATGCACATTTGGCCCTCTCCCACCTCGTATCGTCTTGACTCCGTCTTGACACTAGTTCTGTTTAGTTCAGTTTATTGAGGGAAAGATAGGCAAACGCCTTTGAGAGGTATATGCAGCGCAAATCTTCTACCGTTTAAAACAAATTCACGTGTAAGTCTTCACGTCTGCCCTCGGCAAATGGGGCGTTCACTGACGTGTTACGGACTCAACCGCCGCTAACTGACCAGGCAGAGAGACCTGGCCAGCAAAGACACGGGAGACTGGAATGGCCATGCCTAAGACTTAGTAGAAAGAGAAAGAGGTAGTGAGGCCTACATTGCGAATTCACCCTGACGTGTTTGAATTTATAGTGACGCACTGGTGGTCGTGGCTGAAAGGCTTACAACCGATAGGGAGTACTTTGGTACTTATAGGAGTACTTTGGATTGACCGGAGGACTCAACGTTTAGACCGTGGCCTTTATGACCTTGCTGCTGTTGCGGATCCCTTGTCCTGCCGATTGAAATTGGAACTGTCAAGTCTGGCAAAGATATGCTCACCAGAAGAAAGAGGAGCGTTCACCGGGAGACGTCTATTACAAGCCTGACGTTTCGGGTAGTTGTCTCGTCTACCCATCCTCAGAGAATGGATACTCTGGGGCCCAGATCATTTTTGGTGCGCGTAGGCGGGTTCTTGCCGCGCCAGCCACCTGCGCCCTTTCCTATCTCCTATCGTCTTGACAACAGACCCAGGTCGGGGAGTGGAACAGGGGCATCGTGTAAGTCCCCGCGATTGCCTCCGTCAAAGTCGACACAGTGTTTTCATAGGGGGTGGGGGGGGTCACCTTCTATCCCCACCAAAGCACGAGCAAGTTAGGCTTTAAAGGTTGATTTAGCAGTATTAGCACTGAATAACAGGAATGGCGGGTTACATAAAATAGTTTGCGTTCCAGAACCACCACCAGCTTCCTAGACGTTTACTGTTATCTGTGGCATGAAGTAACGACAAAGACCAAGGGAACTGGTATGACTATCGCCACCTTCTTAGCCATCGCCAGCCGATCATGCACAACTCCAAATCTCGATAAATTGGGTTTCAAACACAAATGTTTTAGTCACAGAGAGTTTTCTCGTCCTACGGATCCCTTGTCCTGCCGATTGAAATTGGAACTGTCAAGTCTGGCAAAGATATGCTCACCAGAAGAAAGAGGAGCGTTCACCGGGAGATGTTTATTAAAAGCCTGAGGTTTCGGGTAGTTGTCTCGTCTACCCATCCTCAGAGAATGGATACTCTGGCTCACAGTCCTTGTCTTGATGCCGCCCTTGCTCGCATATGCCTGTTCTACCAATCATGTTTGAGCCACTGTGTGCGTTTGTCGCCACGTCTTCAGTCTCCTGTCTGTCGCCGTGTAGCTTATTTTGGTGTCGGCCCCCTTGTGTGTTCCTTCCGTGACCTTTTGTGACACCATGACTGGTGCTCGGAATAAGCATGTTGGTCGCACTCACCGATCAGGTTGAGGGACGTTCTGGTCCCTTGGCGCCTTGGAACTCATCCCCATTACTAGTATTTGTGCTTTGTTTGACCATATACGATAATAAAATTGGTGTGTGTGTGTGTCCCCACTGCGGGTGCCTGTAAAGCTAGGCGGTCACTATGCGGTGGGGGAGAGAGTGAGGTCGACCTCGGCGCGTTTCTCTCCTCACTATAATAAATCTGAATGCGTCTGAATCTATCACGGTGCGCTAAAAGCCGTGGCTTAGAGGGTCTGCCAACTGACGGGAAAACTCGGACCCCCTACGTAGCTGCTCCTTCTATACGCATGTATCTGTGTGTGCGTACGGGAGGAGAGGGAGGACTGAGAGTCAGGCTGCAATGGCTCCCTCTTAATGTGGCCTTTATGGCGCTCCCGGGCAGTCGGGAGCATACCTAGCGAGATGGCTGTGTCAAGTGTGCGCGTGCTGAGTGTTTATCGCGCCAGCCATCTACACCCTCCCTCATCCCCGGTCTTATTGACTTTGTCTTTACACCGGATACGGAGGAGGGAGTGGCGAGCGAGTGGGTAGATTCTGTGCAAGTCTGCCTAAACTCCTGTTGTTTCCTCACGCCAGTTCTCTGCGTTGCTCCTGCTAGCTGTCGCTTGCGTATTGCTTGCCCAGTTCACCTCTGTGTCAGTTGCGGCTTGCTTCAGTGCTTGCTGCGGCTTGTTGGAGCGCGTGGTGCCCATCGTCGAAATCGACGGGGGAACTGTCGTGTGTGTGTGTGTGTGTGTGTGTGTGTGTGTGTGTGTGTGTGTGTG
>JAYGXS010000009.1:23542880-23567372 GCA_036362985.1 Ligula intestinalis | reverse complement strand
GTCCAGCAGACCACGACCTGTATGCCAGCCATCAAGCCCCTAACGCAGAAGAAGCCAACTATAATCGAGAGAGAGAGAGAGAGAGAGAGAGAGAGAGAGAGAGAGAGAGAGAGAGAGAGAGAGAGAGAGAGAGAGAGAGAGAGAGAGAGAGAGAGAGAGAGAGAGATAGTCATTAGTAAGCCGTAACCTAGCGACTGCCTTCCTATAAATACTGCAACTACCTCTGGGTATGAATTACCCCTCTGAGGACGGATCCGTGAATCCGCAAAGTTCTTGTCCCAACCATAAAACCAATGTCTTCTAAATTATTCCAAACAAAGCCGACCTGGAAGTCAGCACAAGGCCAATCTGTCGTGCGTTTTGCTCGCTTATTACTCGTCATTATGCGATCCCTCCAAACTTATTTTCACCCAGTTTCCATGTTGCCATCCGGGGTCGGTAAGACGGTTGGTTTTGCTGAACTGGCCAGGTTGCCCTCGCTCATACAAAAGTACCACCCCCCCCCTCCCGGCTGCCCCGGCCGGTTGCAGGGGTGGAATAAGCATCAGCACCTCCAGCTTATGCGTTTTAACACCCACTTGAGAGTGACACAGTGAATGATGCAGTTGGCGGGTTAGTCACAGTCGTCATTGCGTAAACACAGATATGTGTGCCAGCACTGTGACTGGCCGGCTCGCGGCAGCGTGACTGACACAGTCCACCCCCGCACGCTCGCATCGAAATCGTCTTCAGCCTGATGCGTACCGCAAATCCGCTAATTGTCTCAAGCCTTTGGATGCGAGCCTAGCAACTCCTGATTGGCCTCAGTCACGAGACCAGAAAACCTACAGTAGGTGCCCCAACCTACGTGAGTCAAGGTTACCTACAAGAAACCCCCCCCCCCCACAGTCCACGCTGCGTCCCCCAAAAGTCTTACAACAGTAAAATATGAATTAGAAAACTGGCGTCTCAAGAAATATGTCGCGAGTTGTTGTGTCGACAACAGAAGTTTCCCCCAAATCACAAGCTAAGCAAGACAGTGTTCGTTTAAAGATGGCGAAAACAGCAAAATTTATTGGATCAATGACATTTCGAGAGTGCTCATCAATTGCTTCCTCTCGTCGTATAACGCGAGCGATAGTACAAATTGAATTCGCACAGAAAAATCGATCCAAACAGCAAGTTCATAAGAAATGGCCAAGAGGCTAAGCAATAACGTAAGAAAGTTAAAACGCTGTGGGCAGCGAAAACGCGAAAAAGACCTCGAAGACAAAAAGTTGGGAAAGGAGCCGGTGTCACCACGGCAGAGTTAGGTTCACCACATGCTTCAGCTGTTTACATAGGTCAGGTTTGAACCACCGTATGTAAGCTGCCTCCAGGTAGCGTGCCCGAACAAGTACTCGGAAAGAAGTTGTGGGCTCCACGGAATGGCCAGTGTCCAGCAGATGTTCAGTAATCGATGAACGAGGGCTTCTGTTTTCCTGTTTCAATAACCAATTAGGTAAATTCCCCTAGTTCTTGCAGAAATGTACTACCGGAAAATAAACGGTACAAAGGCCATGTTATGAGTCAACTGCCAGGTGGAGCTGAACGCCTGGGGTGCCTGAGAAGTTATGCGAGTGAGTAACTGAAGCTTTGGCTACGGAACGAGTGCTCTCTCGGCTGCCACCAGTCAGATGGGATGGAAGTATTTATTGACATCAAGCATGCACGCGTTCGAAGCAGCGAGTCAATCGATGCCATTTGATACGCCAATGCGAGTTAATTAATCAGGTGGGATGAAAGTTATGGCAGCCGAGAACAGGATGAGTTATGCGCAGTTGGGCTAGGCGGCAGATTCCTACCAATATAATTTGGTGGAAGAAGTTCGTTGGGAAACGTTAACAAACATTATTGTGAATTTTCTACCGTAGTACACCAGGTCGTCATCAGACGAGTGGAAAATGTACGGAACATTGAGCATTTTAGACACACCGGAAAATTCGATAATGCTTAGTCAAGTTTGGTCAATAATAGTGCCTGTTGGTTGACGTCTACTTCAGATTGGTTGCCTTCTTTTTCAGACTTCCTTGTGATTGATGTAGATAGCGTCCAACTCAAAGTGTCTGTTGATGCACGAGTCGTCGGAGTGAATGAGCTCTAACAGATCACGGATTTTCCTAAATGGACAAGAGCCTACAATACAATCCAAGTTTCTAATTTGTGCATGGTGAATTGGGACAGGTGGTCTCGCCTATTTACCGCTAATTGGTGTTCGTGTAGGCGTGTAGAGGCTGCTTTTCCTGTTTGTCTATTAACTCCGACGATTCGTGCATTAATAGACACGCCGAATTGGACGCCATCTACGTCATTTTCAGGGAAGCCTGGAAAAGACTAAGAATGATCGATTTTCCAGTACGGTTAACATGCTCACTGCTCTATATATTGTCCACGCGTCTGATGGCTATCTAGTGTATCACGGTCGAGAATGCACAATAAAGTTTTTTAACCTTCCCTAACGAACTCCTTCACCAAACAGTAAAGTAACATCGTATATACGAAAGAATACTGCGCGTTTTTATTCAGCCTTGTGCACGCTAGTGAACGGAAGGAAATAAAATCGGTCCAGAATTTCCTTACTTAACGAGTATTTTTTCTTCAGAACAGCGCAACCTGTCCTACCATCAACGTTGTGAACTTACTAATCTCGATGCCGTGGGGCTTCACAGATTGCAGAAGAGACTATGTTTATTGTTTAAACTCTTAAGCATTCGTACCTTTAATCTCCTCAGCACTCTAAGGCAGCTGGACCACTCTAGGCGCACCAGTCATCGAGGTGTCTTTTTGTTTCTTTCTTAGCATAGTTTTTGTCAGAAGATACCATAGCAATCTGGAATAAGCTACCCAGAAGTATCAGAACTAAACGAAGCTGCCCCCTTTTTTAAGAGAACTATCATTAGTTTTCGATATTCGGAACAACTTTCACGAATTTTGGGTGCTGACTCGGTGGAATCTGCCGTCAACTCTGATGGCCTGCGTGGATTTTGAACCCTGTGCCAGGCTTCATGTTGAGGGCAGTGGTGCTGAGTCTGCAGCCCCATAATCGGCTGATTCTTCAGTAGACAGCAAACAGTCGTTCTGCGACACACATTCCCTGGTGCAGACTACTGGATCCATAACACTCAAGGGAGACTGAGAACACTGAGTTCATATGTCAGTTCCTCTTTGTCCCGAACTTCAATCACTAAAAGAGCGGCAGTTTTTTCTCCTGAAAAACCCTAGAAAGAAAAATCAGGAGTTTTTCCTTGCCAGCTTGATCTATTGCTGTAAATATCTTTTGAACTTGCCCGTAAACTGACAATAAATCAATAAAGATTCATCTTAAGTTAAGTTGACCTAATTGTGGAAAAAACTCGCGGCATTCGGCGGGATTCTAGATGATTCTTTAGGAAATCCTGCTTGGACAGTCAGCTTTCTGTTCCGTATTGGTGGATTCCATAAGAGTGGTAAAGTTGGGCGGGGAAAATCGATCCAAGTGTGACTAAGCTCACGCTGTGAAGCATGGCATTTGTAACTCAACTGGGACAGCATTGGCTTCGCGTAAAGGCCTCCTCTACTATGCGGGTTCATATCCCGCCGAATGCCGCGAGTTTTTTTCACAATTGGGTTAACTTAATTAAAACAAATCTCAGAAGACAAATTGGCGAACATACGTTTATTTTCGATAAATTCTCGTCAGGCCTCGGAAACGGGCTCCCGCAGAGACGACCAAGTCCCAAATCCAGCCACGCACACCTTATCAGCGATCGTGGACGCCGGCCGTCTAGACATTGACACTGATCTCAACTCCCCCAACTTCCCCCCACCCCCCTTCCTCCCCACCGTGACAGCGAGAACACTTCATCTGTCCACCAACCACCATAGTTTATTCATACCACATAAATGTAAAGGCCTGACGAGAATTTATCGAAAACAAACGTATGTTCGCCAATTTATCTTCGGAAATTTTCAATGGGAATTTTCGCAAAGTTAAACAAATCTACCAAACCTCATAAATATAATATATCCCTTTATTAAAGCATTAACTGAAACAGGAATTTTTTGGACGCTCCTTCTTTTGCAGTTTTCTGTTTGGGTTATTTTTTAGAATTAAATATAATTTCCGAGAAAAATGAACGTTCACAGCAAAAGTCACGCATTGAATTGACCACCGATTAATTTACAAACTTTCTCTAACAAGCTATCTCTTGAAACAGTGCTTGTGGTAGATAGTTTGACGTCGAATATCTGCGTACTTTCCTTTTTTTCCGATGGCTGAGTCAAGATAAAATGAAGAGAGTTTGACCGCTTTTTAACTTTTCTGGAAATAAGGGAGATAGCTTCCGCTTAAAACGAAAAAATCACCTTTTCCTGCATACTGGAGTAGAAATTGATAGATTTTTTCCCATTAGGCATTGTTTTGAGATAACAATTGCATAACAGAGTGACAGAATATATGCTACAATTTTTCGAAGACTAATAATCTTCTACCCGTTCTATTTCGAGGTTCCACAGTTGTTCCTACTCGCCTGTAAATAGAAACTGCTTGGACATCGTTCGTGTGACAGAAAAAAGTGACGGCATCCGGTGGATGTTTCTGTAAAAGACTTTTTATGGTTCTGATTCTCGGTGCGATAAAACAAAGTACAGTTGCACCAGCTTATTACTTAACTTTGTGAAATACCACATACCAGATTGGCAGAACAGATATTTTTAAACGGAATCTACTCTTCTTTTCGCTTTAGCAACGCGATTCGTCAAAGTTGAATTTGTCTGATGTTCGTGAAGACGAAACAAAATTTCCGTTCTCTGAATAGGTAGGGCGAAGACATTTTTGGCTTGTATATGCATTTTATTATATAGTACAACACGCACAAGCAAGACATTTTGGTCCACAGAATTTACTAGCACTGGAAATTGCTTGTATATCAAGGAACGTTATATTTGGCCGACTTTTTTCTTCAATACACCGATCTGAACTGAACTCTCGTATACCAAACAGCATTTTGCGCCTAAAGTCGACTCGATAAACAACTTCAAATGTGTGTTAGACTACTCCCTCAAAATTCGCTCTTCAAATTTCAAGGGCTAGGCAATCTACTCTATAGACCAAGTGAAAATACAGTATTGGTGAAGCAGTCAGTGACCGTGTTGTTATACCTTTTTAGGGCCCCAAGTAACCCAACCTGCGTGGTTCAGGTAAGCGCCCGTCAGCTGCCTTGACTAAACCGTGTCCACTGCGAGGTGGTAGGCGTAGTGGCACTAGCTGATTGGGGTAGTAAAGCACGGTCCTCATAGTCAAATCGGCCAAGGTGATAGTTTAGGGGGTGTGGAAAGCAAGACTCCCCTCAAAAACGTATCCTATTGTTTGTAATTCTGAGTTTCGTGAGGTCTATAATTATAGTTATAATGTCTATAGATAAAGTACACAAGATTGGCATTCTAATAAGGTGTGAAGATCCGAAGATGAATGTTTCGTTTAACACATTTTTGAATTAGCTTATTTTACTCATTGAATAGACTTGAGGCACAAACTGCTGCTTACTAGAAAAAAAAGGGGCAAAAGTAGCTTATGTAGGCCCATTCATACACCCCATAGTCCCAGAATTTTGTCCTGCAAAAACGGCGGTTCTAGAGTTTTGGGGGTGAGAAAATAGGATAGGCAGAGAAGGAAATTTTTAGAAGTAAGTGCAAAGGGAAAAAAATGTAGTCGAAGTTGCTTCCCGCGGCTGCTGGGAGTAAGTTATTCCGCATGTAAATTGAAGGTATGTGCAGCGCTTCACGCCGCGGACTCTACCAATCTAACTCCAGAACGGTGAGTTGAAGAAGACGACCTCCTAATCAACATTTCAATTTTTCGGGAAATTCGAGAAACCTGCAATTTGAAAATCGGGTTTTTCCGCAAGAAGTCAAACAATAATACAAATTAGGAAAATCTACAGATGTAAATCAACAACAGTTCTAAATACAATAAAATAAAAATTCATTTAGCATTTATAAAAGTATATTCCACTGCGTGTCCTAATTCCCCACCCATAAAACCCTATAACCACCGTTTTCGTAGAAAAAATGCAGGAAATAGGGATTAATGAGTGGGCCTACATAAGCTACTGTTGCCGAAAAAATTTCAGTTCAGATGAGTGCAGTGAAGAAAAAGTGGGCCCAGTTGGGCCAACTCGAACGTCGCCAGGCTATTAAATGGCCCGGACGAAACCTTATTGGTTGTGCGTGTTGTACTACAAAAGAACATTGATAAATGCCCGAAACTTTATGATTACATCTGTTAAGAGAACAGAGCATTTTGTTCAGCGCTCCTTAAATTGAGGTAAAGGCAAATATCAGACAAGGTATCATTATTATCGGGAAAAGAAGAGCGAATTAAGTTGTAGGAAGTTCTATTCTGCAAATATGCTAAGTTTTGTGCCACGAAATTAAGCAAGAAACTAATGTGGCTGTAATTTGTTGTACATTCCCGAAAATTAGGATGGTAAACAAGATTTCATTTTTTGCTCAGTACATTAGCGGGAAATGTGCACAGAATTTGGCAAAATTCAAAGTTTTTCGATATTCAAGGATCTCCTGTGCTATTAAATGCAACGGACCATAAGTCCTTCCTTTTGCTTGTTGTCTCACCTGTGTTTGTCAGTAATGTTATTTCGTAAGAATTAAGCCTTAATGAGCAGTACAAATCACATATCTCGTAAGATAGGTAAATAGAGTTCTTCTGCATCTGATTTTTCGACCGCATGCTGATAATAATCGTCGATAAGTGTAAGTTTTCTAATTGGTGCTGAGTGGGTTCGGTCCAGTCATTGTCTAATTCGAATTTTCGTGCGGTTGCTTGCATAGATGATATAAATAGACGGCTGTGTCCATCACCAGAATCATCGTTTTTATATGTCTGAACTTTCGAACTTCTATAGGAGTCCATCGTCAGAGATAGGAAACAGCAACAAACGGGGGCTAGTTATGGCGTTTGTATGGAACAAAAGTTTGAACGTATAAAAAATCAATAATCCAATCAAGAAATGGCTACCGCGGACTATGTCAGTCTGCGCAAGTAGGCGAGATCGGTGTATTGGGTAGGAATATTTACAGAAATAAAATCGTCAACGAAAACAAGCAGCATTTATAAGGGGAAGGATCAATTAAACGCCATAGGGGAGGAGGGAGGAGGGGAAGAGGACCAATTAACAACCAGTGCCGTGAGTCTGGAAATACCTGCGCACGGCAACATATGCGGGCGCCAGCTCGATACATCGGTTAACTGAGTTGTCATCCGACAACCAGGCTTCAATCACTTCTCGGCCCGTCTTGCTGCCAGCGTGGGTAATTATCCTCGCGACTCCGTAGTTGAACTCGTGACCCGTCTCATAGATGTGGCCCACTACTTGCAATAATGTGTCACCCCCTCGAACAGTCAGCTTATGTTCGTGTATGCGCGAACTTACATTGCATCTAGGCTGTCCCGTGTAATTTATGGGACGATTAAGACATGGTACGTGATACCCTGCGTATATTAACGTTTTCCAACGTAATGTCACGGTGAAATTTAGAATTTTGAGGATTTCTTTAAGTTTTCTGAAGATAAGCGATTCAATTTGACTGGAGAGGAAAGAACTTTCTTTTCTCCTTATAATGGATTACCTTCCGCATGAGTAGATTAATTCAACATTCAGTTATAAACTGGCGAATTCAAAAAAGACTGGCCATATTTATCGTTTTTTTAACTTAGTTTTATTCTTTCGTCTGCTCTGTTTCAAAATAAATCAAAAAGGGAAAGTTAGGTATACAAAAAACTATATTTCTTCATGAATAACATCCAATAAGGGCTTCTTTGTCTTAAATCCGCGGGAACATAATCGACATTTGGTTTTTATAAAAGAACATTTGAGGTTCATTGGTGCATTAAAAAAAACACTGTTATTGCATTTTGTACAAAAAGACCACGGAAATCTAAGCATAATTTTTAAAATATTAACCATCAATATTACTGCAAGCAAATTTGGTCCCTTTAACATGGCTTCATTTCAATCTGAACAATTTTGGATAAACTTTTCCAGTGCTGTAAGGGATATTTTTTATGCCCATTTTACTTATTTTGCAGTTCCTTCCTAGTATTATCAACATTAAAATGTAGTTTGGTTCCCTCTTTCGTAATAGCATAGGAAATTCCTTCCATGTGAGACTACTCCCTATTTCTCCAAAAGTAATGGCCATTTCTCTTTATAAGCCTAACTAAAATGATGATTTAATTAAGTAAAAGGCTTTCGCAGCCTTCATTAAACTGAATGAATCAAAACTGTGTTACTAAATATGCGCTAAAATACCAGGTCTAATTTAATTATGAACGTTGCATGGTCATTGGCGACTACTGTTAATATATATATATAGATGCTGTCATACCCCACTTACTGCTATTATGACTTGGCCGGAATCGGCCTGGCAGGCGGTCACCCGTTGGGGACCTCTGACCACCACATGAACTTTGTTTAGTTCGGAAGCCTATTCGATCGGTGTTCGCACATTCCTGAGTGAATATATATATATATATCTATATGAACACCTGAGACATGCCGTCACATTTATCTCCGATGCCGTAAGCAAATTGTGTCCAAACACTTTTGATCTATCGTTCAGTATAATGGATAAGGAAACTTGAAACGAAACGCGTGGAATGTTCTCAGTTTTTGCAAAAGCATAGTATCTATTCTGCTATTCTGACGCGCTCTTGCAAACTTAGAACGAGGTCTTAAAGTAAATATGCAAGCGGAAAACTGCTCCAATATACACAGAATAGTGACTTCTTTCACTTTAAACAGAAGATTTATTCCTAATTCCCCGGGACGTCAAACAACCGGTCACACTTTGCGATTTTTTTTATCTTGACGTTACTTCTTGAAGTGCAAAGTGCGCAGGAAGCTGACGTCAAAATATCTGAAAAAAAGCTTTTTTTCAAGAAAAAAGGTTGTTATGGAAAGCGTTTTAACGGATTGTAAGCATATTAGTTTGTGGCTACTGTTGACGATGTTCATTTTTCTCAGTAATGAGTTGACATGTTTGGGTGCTTCTAAAAATATGATCCAGACAAACGGGTGCATTAGAAAGAGTGCCCCAAAACTCACAATTTAGGTAAGTGTGTAATTGGTGAAATAGTCAGTATCCGTGTTGTTATACCTTTTTAGGGCCCCAAGTAACCCAACCTGCGTGGTTCAGGTAAGCGTCCGTCGGCTGCCTTGACTCAACTGTGACCACAGCGAGGCGGTAGGAGGCGATAGCGACGTTAGCTGATTGGGACAGTAAAGCATGGTCCTCATAGTCAGGTTGGCAAAGGTGATAGTTTAGGGTGTGTGGAAATAGAGGCTCCTCTCAAAAATCTATCCGATTGCTTGCGTTTCTGAGTTGGGTGAGGTTCAAAAGTGTAGGTATAATGCGAAATTTACTTAAGATATTGGTCTTGACTCTACTACTTAAATAGAGAATATTTTCCAGTTCCTGGTGGAGGATGATGATATAGATCAGGTTCCTGCATGGTCATTGGGTAATGATTCCATACCTAGAAATCAGAAAAGTGTTCAGTTTATTCACTTATTAATCTGCCAAGGTGTATCAGTGTATATCCTTGCTCCCATTCTTTTCAGTTCTACTATTTTTTCAGTTGAGAAGGGTAAAGTTGCTCTAGGATGAGTTCCAAGAACTCCCCCTTCTGTTTCTAGCGTCATTGAAGGCATCAGTGGAATACTAATTTGGGTTCCAGAAATTTTTTAAATAATCTAATGTTTTTGTAGCAAAATAGCACGCCATGAATAATACATAAATTTACTTACATTTACTTACTTATAGTTTATTGGGTGTGAAATATTTGGACATGACTTAATTACTTATAATTTGTTGGGTTTCTTGAAATCCCTGAACAATGGTGGTTAGGAGGTCGTCTTCTTCAATTTATCGTTCTGGACTTAGATTAGTATAGTCCGCGGTGCGGAGCACCGCTAGCACCTTCAATTTAAATGCACAAAAATGCTACGTTACCTTATTTTATTTTGTTTGTTCAACATATTTATATTTAAGTTCAGTTTCTAGCTTAGTTTCCAGTTCCTTATCATGTTTATTATTTTAATTTCAGTTTCAGATTAGTTTTCAGTTAAGTGAGTTTAGTTTACTTCAGTTTACGTTTTTGTTTGTTAGTTGACGTTATTTTCAATCAGTTACTTTTTAGTTGACTGAGTTCCAACTATTTGCATCATTGCCCCTTTGAATTATGGCGCGCTTTTTGTTGCCAAACCTGAGGTTATTTAAACAATTATTCCTGTTTGTTCTACTTTAACAAACGTTATTTTTTAAATTTCTTCTTCTTATTTTTTTATTTTCCAGACTGTATTACATCCGGTCCAATGTTATAGAAGGATGGGGCTTTCGCGTGCTGATCAGGGACATCAACTGATTTCCTACCTGTCAATCCCAAATCCTCAAACGATTGAATTATCGAGGGTGCTGCCCACCCCCTTCCCTCTGAAGTAATGGTTGCTATGTATGTCTGCCCATGCGCATTGGCTTTTGCCCTCTTTTCTGTCATACATCGGCCACAATTTGTGGAAGACTGGTAATCACTCACAAACCAACATTAAGTGGGGCGGTAATACTGATTATCGTGCAGCCCAATGTCAAGCCGGCTTTTTAACGAGCTTCTTCATGACCGCTTACAAAAAGTAGATTCTGTGAAAAGCAGCAACTTAACAAGTATGCATTTTTATCATTATTTTTAACTTTATTCGTAAAATTAAATTGATGTTATTTAAAACAGGCAGAAAAGTGTTCTTTCTTGTACTCCTTTGGTAGCCAATTACGCCTTATTTATTGTCTTCACTCAAAGAAAGCGTATCTTTCGGTTCGAAAGAACTTTCTAAATTGCCAAATAATGTTGAAACCTACCAACTGCTAGAACTGAATTCAAGTTTTACAAACTGCATGCTGTTTTCATCCTGTTTGAGGAAAAGTACGTTCTTGCCTACGGTTTGGGGAAGACATCACATAGTTCTCATGAAATTAAGAAAGAGATGTGGATAATGCTGTAAAAATTATAGGCAGCATTAATAAATTGACGGATACGATGTATTATGAATGAACATCCCACAGTCGTACCAAATCTTACAACTAGAAACACTTTCAAAACCGAAAAGTACTCGTTACTTAAGTAAAATATTTAAATGAGGTGTAATTTGCTACCAAAAGAGTACAAGAAAGAATATTTTGTACATGTTTTCTTAAAGATTTATTTGAATTTATAAAGACAGTCAAAGTCAATGATGAAAAGGTACACTTATTATGCAGTCCTTTTTGTACAGAACCTACTTTTTGTAACTGGTCAGATAGAAACTAATTGCAGAACCATTATCCTGCTGTGACTGAAATGACGTGCGATTGGGCTGTGCGATAATCTCTATTACAATCCTACTTAATGTTGGTTTGCGAGTGAGTACTATACTTTTGCAAATTGTGGAATTTTGCTTACAGCCCTCGCCATACTGCACTAAACTCTAGGGAAATTATATTGAGAATTAAGGTGAGGGTTAGAGTCAAGTTCAATTTTGGAGTTTAAGTCAGGATTCGGTTAAAAGTTGAGCTTTGGGTTCGTGGGAACTGTAGAATTAGGGTTTAGGCTGGAACTAGGATCCAGATGAAGGTTGCAGGTAGCGTAACGGTTCAGACACGGTAATTTTTACCTTTTCTGAAAGTTCGCGCAAGTCCACCTATCTAATGGACCTTAAATGATAAGGAAAGCTGTAAAATTGAAAAGTACTCGCAAGCCGGCATTAGTACACGCATTTTTAAATAATAATAATGAGCAACCCTAAGCAAATTAAAAACTTTAATGAAGCATAAAGTGTTCCAATATTTTGTTTAGGTATACTTAGTTTCTTGAAGAGCCTCATGTTCTGAAAAGGCAAAAAAGCTGGTGTAATTTGACCAATAAACGCAATTGTCTGGTGAAATCATAAATATGGAATGTTTCTCCATTAAAATAAATGTATTTTCTTAATAGATATTTGTGGCATTGAATTAAGACCAGCTTTAATTCGTCCATGAAAGTCTGGCAAATATTTAACGGTTTCCCGTCCTTTAGTTCTTTTCCCACAAATTTAAACTCACTACAATGTTCTGTATTTATTCCTATTTTTAATTTGAAAAGTCAGTTCAATTTGCCAAACACGTTTTTAGCAACTTTTCATCAGGTCATTAAAGTTGCAGAACAATTCAAGTTTAAACGTGTGGGAAAATAAATAATCGTCTGACGCGGGTGCCTATTGGCCACTGCGGACTATGTCAGTCTGCGCAACTAAGCGGGATAGGCGTGTTGGGTTAGGTTTTGGGTAGTTGTCAGGGGTCATTTGCATATAGTAATCACCGTCGTTCGTATGGAGCGAGCAACTGCCACTAGTGGGTGGAGGTGATGTGCCATCATCACTTGGTATCGGCTTCGGCCATGGAAGGGAAAGGGCTTGTGTAAGCGTTTTCTGACAACACAGCACTGGAATTGTTAGCCGCATTGCCACTGCTTCAGCTGATGCAAGCACCAATTGGCGTAGGCCTTTGGATAAGATAGCTGTTGTCCAGCAGACAACCTGAAAGGCTTCCTTAGTATCGACTTGATGATTCGTATCGACAAGGTGTGCGATAATAGAGCTGGAGATGGATTTAGTTTAACCTTTACTTAACCAGGCCGGTGCGTGTTCACGCATTCTCTTTGGCAGGCACCTCGTTGTTTGGCCAATGTATCCTGCTCCACAGAAGCAAGTGAAGGAGTAGATTCACATGAAGTTGGCCATCAGCGGGAGTCAGTCTTTACCTCTCAGTAGTAGGAGGGAAGAGTTTGTGAAGAACACGCGTAAGTTCGCCGCAGGGAAAGCGCTTGCGATTGCAGTCATCAGGCTTCATCTGACCAGCTCGCTTGTTTTATCGCCTAAGAAAGGCAGTCTTTCTTTTCTGCGGTTAATGTTACGGGTTTCCGGATGCGTTCGCCAATATTGCTGAGGATGAACCTTTTTGGATATCCGTTTTCAAGAAGCGTATTCTGCAGCTGTTGGAATTCCACTTCGGCAGTTTCCGGAGAGAGCAGATCCGTCGTACTCAACCTGCTTATCTCTGGACTAGATTTCGTTTTACATGAAGGGGAAAAACTGTGACAGTTGGTGTATTGTCCCATCCAAGTTTTCTTTCGGAATACCTTGCGCAGGATCGATCCGCTTCTGCCTTGGGCCTCATTTCTCCGGCCCTGACAGCGGCTTGAGCAGCTAGTAGTATGAGCAGATAAAAGAGCCTGCAAAGAAAAAAGGAGACTGGAACGGACAATTCTGACTAATTAGACGTCGCCAGCCAGTCACTTACAGTATGAACTAAACATCGTGCAACTTTTAGGACAAAAATTGACTTCCTACTTAAGCATATATTTGATCACATTATTTTGATTCATTGAGTGGATTTAATTTTGCAAACGCCTTTTAGTTATGAAAATCACCATTTTACTTAGGTTGATTAAGAGAAATGAGCATTAATTTTGGCGAAATGAGGAGTAGTCTCATATCGAAGGAGTATCCTGTGCTATTATGTAAGACAGAAGCAGACTTCCTATTAATGTTGAGCATACTACGGAGGAACTCCAAAATAAGTACAATAGGTATAGAAAATATTCCTTTCAGAACTGAAATTTTTTTCGAAATTGGTCAGCGTCAAGTGAAGCTAAGTTGAAGGAATCGCATTTATTTTCAGAAAAATGGAACAACTTATGTTTTTAAATTTTTTTAGCCAACTTGCATAATTTTTCGCACAAAATGCAGTAACAAAAATTTCATCGCCTTTGTTTAAATCACACCGTTTACCTTGGCCAATTATCGAAGTTTTGGCATATGTTACCGCATAGGTAATTTAAAACAGGCCTTATTGCATGTAAGTCATGTTTCAATGTAACTTTTCGTAAGCTATACGTTCGACTTACGCGTTACTTAGAAACGGAACAGACAGAAGAATAATGAGTATTTCAAAAAATGGCCATATGTGGCCAGTATTTTTGTATTCGCAAGCTTATAACGGATCCTGAAAGTAATAAGCTATGACGGAAAATAATCCATTATAAAGAGAAAAGTGAGTTCTTTCATTTTCAGTCAGATTGAATCGCTTATCTTCAGGCAGATCAAAAAAATGTCAAAAGTTTCCAATTTTATTGTGACATTACCTTGGAAAAACTTAATGTATACAGATATTTGTCCGGTAAGTATCTTATTTAGAAACTTTTAAAAGCGGTACCTATTTGAGAAAGTTTTTTTTAATCTTAGGAAGAAAAGTATACGAGTTATCTCTAGACGTTCCGTATGCTCGACAATGTGGTTTGCTGTTTTGAGGCATTTCTAAATATGATCCACACGGTCATCTTCATAAGAACTCATATCCAAAAACACTTTTTTTCAGTAAATGCTCTTTATATACATCTGATTTTAAAGGTTTTGAGGTAAAATTCGAACAAAAGCGCAGTTTATCAATTTATCAATGAAGACACTGAAAACGAAGAAACTGATGCCAGCCTCTATTCGATGAAATGTTGTCCACTGTGGTAATCTGTCCGACAAATTTTGCCTGAGGAAAAGTTCTTTTGATATAAAGAAAGTGGTTACGTAAACCTAAGGATAAAAAAATATTTAAATTCATTGTTCTAAATTATAGCTATTTTTTACGACTGTGGAACTAAAGGATTATTGCAAAAATTTTACTTTTCTTAACAAGCACTCAGTACTTCTTACACTTATTTTAAGTTTTAAATATACCCACTGCTGTTCATAGCTGTTTCTAAGTTTTTCATAATGCATTCACAGCGGCATGCGAGTAATGATCAGACTTTTAAAAAGTTATGAAAGTTGGACGGTTTTTAACGCATACTGTAGGCCTGCTGCCATGGCCCGGGAAATGAGGCCCAAGATAAAGCGGGACAAGTGAGTTTTGTTAGCGGTCGGTGAACGTTCATCAACGAGTGTCAATATCTCCTGACCTAAACCAGCATGACAACGAGCTTGTGGCTCAATCTTTAGGGCATTAGACTATGATCAAACGGTCGCAAGTACCAGCTCGAGTGATGCACCACTTGGGTCTGGGGTATGACTGGCCAACGACGGCTAGCAAACCAGAGTAGTAACTCTTTTCCTGTTTTCGATGAGTGCATCTGCTTATTGACCTTGAACTCGTTACTTTCGACAGTACGTTTGCTACTAAACTTGCTCCTGAGTACAGTGGTTCAGGCGACGTTTGGCTATCTATCCCAGAGAAGATATATTCGAGTGTATACTCATCTTACTCTACAGATAGTAGCCGATCTAATGAAATATTAAGCAAAATGCAATCAGGAAAGATGATTCAATTGTGATCGCACATTTAAGCACAACACTTATGCTATTTCGGATGTCAGGATACCGGCTTTTGAATGCAATTTTTGTCATCGCTGGAAAATATGCCATTCGAAAAAATTTATGACGCAATTATTGGGTAATTTTTATGTTATAGAATACACAAAGGCAAATAGTATTTATTGCGTTCATTTGATAAACGATTATATCATTCCAATTATGTACCTGAAGTAAAACTATCTTTAGATTTAAAAATTTTTAATTTTTCAATTTTTAAAGCACTATACTGTCCATATAAGTCACATCATATCTGTGCGTTAAGTTTTGTCTCTCAGGAAAAGTCTTGAACAGTTTTTTTAGGTACTGTATAGTATATTCTTAGTAACATAGATAGATGGAATCCTAGTTTGGGTCCCAAAAATGTTTTAAACAATCTAATGTTTCACAACAACATAGCATGTCACCAGTAAACACAAAAAAAATTGGACATTTTTTGCTTACTTTAAGTTAATATTTTTTAGGTTTCTTGATATTCCTCAAAATAATTTGGTGGTTATGAGGTCGTATACTTTGAACTACCTGGGGTCCAACTTACCATTCAGGAGTTATATAAGTATAGTTCACGGCGCGAAGCGCCCCACACACCTTCAATTTACATGCGCAACAACTTTATCGTCATTTATTTTACTCGGTTTATTTAACTTATTTATATTTGTTGACAAACAATAGGGCATTTAAATAGTTATTCCTTTTTTTCTCTCCTTTTTCAACTTTATATTTCATTTATGTTTTCTTATCTTTGTATTGTCCAGACTGGATACCCTTTATTTCACCCGGTTCTGTATTACAGGAAAATGGGGCTTTCGCGTGCTGATCTATGACCCAAACGAGGATTCTACACCTAAGTGAACGTTTGATTTTCTTTATACTGAAAGCACTCGACTTGTACAGTACGGGCTGAAAGTCATGCAAAATGCAGGAATTTACGAGTGATTGACAATCACTCGCAAACCAACGTTAATGCATGCTAGAAAACTTACAAATATTGTTCCAGACAGGTGGACATGCGAGACCCAGGAATTAAGTGAAAAGAAGCGGAAGATGCGATCGCTGGGAAAGGCTTTTATTCGCCTGAATTTTCGAAGTTCGTCGCGGATTCTTCCTAACAGACGTTATCAAAAACCAGAGTCCAAAAAAAGCAGTAACAGCCGAAGCGGACGTCAAATTCCGGACGGTTTCAGGGAAGACTTTATTTCTTGCTACAGTGACACAAACTGTAATAAATACTTACGGTGAAAATATAGTAATATTACTACTTCTACTATTACTGTTAATAGAATCAGTACCAGTGCGAGCGCTTGTTCAACCATCGATTTCGATTGAGTCCACCATATGCACCAAACAGGTTTAGGCAGGGAAGATGAATGAAGAACAGGGAGTAGATTTAATATTCCTTTCATCATCCCCGGAAGAGGAAGAAGAAGAGATGATTTCTGGGACCAAGGTGTATTTTGGCTGACGTTTCAAAAGCGTGCTCACTTCCATCGTCAGTGCGTGGTGTATGTTCTCCTGTTCGCATCAGATGAATGTGTCCTACCACTTGCCCTGCCTAATGCTCATGTGTCAAACGATTGCATTGATAGATTTCTGTGGCTGCTTGAATTGCTCGTGCCCTCACGGGCGTCTTCATGATCTGTGTCAAGTCGTTTTCGTGTCTCATGAGCGTTTCCATTCTCTTTGCCCGCGGCCAAGCCAACGACAAAATGGCCAGATTGCTGCTAGAAAGTTGGTCCTCGACTGGCGCACCAAACAGAGCCATGGACCTTCATCCCGCCTACCAAGCGCTCCGCAAAAGGCTAACATCGACTCAGAACAGAGCAATAGGTCGGGCGGAGAGAGATAAGCAGGGCCGAAAGCCGGCAGACGCGAGCAAAGAGGGTGGAAACGCTCATGGGACACAAAAACGAATTGACACAGCTCACGAAGACGCCCGTGAGGGCACGAACAAATCAAACAGTCCCAAAAATCGATCGATGCAATCGATTGACACATGGGCATTAGGCAGGGCAAGTGGTAGGACACATTCCTCTGATGCGAACAGGAGAACATACACCACGCACTGACGATGGAAGTGAGCACGCTTTTGAAACGTCAGCCAAAATACACCTTGGTCCCAGAAATTACCTCTTCTTCTTCTTCTTCCTATTCCGGGGATGATGAAAGGAATATTTTATCTGGACCTCGAATTTTTTCGCATATTATTAGATTTAATCGATAGCAGGCATAGCAAGCATCAATTGCACTCTCTAAACCTTCACACAAGGTCAATAAAACTAAAATGGGATCCAGCGTTGGTCACTTTTTCCATTGCAGGCCAGAACACCGCATGATTTACTTTTAAGCGACAGCAGACGTTTGCACTGGTACTGTCGTAACAACAGCCGAAGCGGAAGCCGTAGTTCGGACGGAATCGGAGAAGGCTTGATTGCTTGCTATATTGACACAAACTGTACTTACTATCCACGGTGATAATACTAGTAATACTATTATTTTTAAAGCATTTTTCCCAAATTTGAAGTAAGCGAAAATTACAGAATTAATTTGTACAAATAAATTTCGGGAGAGCTTGTCAACTGCTTCCTCTCTTTGAATGAATAAGCTAACAATTGGAGAACACAGCATTTTGAATTTTCGCAGAATCAATAATAGCAAGGTCATTTAAACGCGGTGAATGGTTAATAGTAATGTCACCTTTAAACTTGGGAAAGAAAATTAGAGACGGGAATTAACAAGAATAAAAGGTCGATTAAATGTGGGCATGCAATTACCAGGACATGGTCTTACTGCTTACATAGATCGGGTTTTTTTCCCGCCGTATATAGGCTGCTTCCATGTAGCGCAAGGTCCGGTTTGTTAATGCTCGAACAAGAATTAGGAAGGATGTGTTGAGGTCAACAGACTGACCACTGTCTAGCAAGTGTTTTGTAATGGAGGACCCTGGCACTTTGTCCTCTCGTTTTATAAGCCAAGTAGGCAAAGGTTCAGCAGCCCTGGTCGCAAGCTGCCTTTGCGTGCGACCAATGTACTTGCATCCGCTAGTGCACGTGAATTCATTGACGCAGTTGGGGTGGCGTGCAAAGGCAAGGCTTCCTTTGTCCTTTGGTTGGAGTGAGGAACACCAGTTCAGCTGCACAGTACGTTCTCCGTACGGAGCAACGTTGCTGTCGCTTAACTGTACTTGACATATTGTCTCCCGTAAAGGATAAAGATATAAAAACGGCCTTTTGCAACCAACTGGTCCGTAGATTTCGGCCGAAAAGGGCTGCTGCATTTTGAAAAAAACGTAGGGGATAGCGAAGGGAGGAAACAGTTGACGAGCTATCCCGAAATTTATTGGTAAAAATAAACTCGGCTGCTTTCGCCTATTTTACACTAAATCTACTAATACTGCCACTGCCACTACTACTATTACAGTTAGTATCGGTTTGGGTAATGGTAAGACTACTGCCACAATTGCAGTATACACCGAAAACCGTTAAAGTTATTTCAGGTGATGACCCCTTAGAACATCAAGGGCTCGAGTGCTTATGCTGAAAAAAGCAAACAGATTTGTGTGCTTACATTGCGTGTGTGCGACTGCCGAACGATGAAGTCGACCTTTGGTACCCGGCTGGCGTGAGCTGGTCCGAAAGATGTCCTGCAGAGGGCGGAAATCTGCCGTCTTGGCAACGCGATGCAAGACGAAGTGCTTGAGACCAGGCTCCCCCGGGTACAGAGTACATAGTGTTACATGCCGAGAGGCGCGGTCGCGGGTGAAAAACCAGCCGGCGCGCTCTGCGACGCTGTCTCTCTTCCCCCTCCCCCCGGCCTTGGTTACATGGTCATGCGGTTCAGATCAACTTCGGCAGTTTTTTGCCTTCCCGATGAAGACTTGTGTGTGTGTGTGTGTGTGTGTGTGTTTGTCTATCTGAGCAAACAGTAAGTCCAAGCGTGAACAGTAAACAGGTCCGTAGAGTCGCCAAGACAAAGTCCAGTGAGGTCGTGGAGGCTGATTTCTAAGGATGTTTCTTCCGTCTTCGGGCGCCAAGCTGAGGACAAAGAGAGAGAGAGAGCGAGGTAGATATACTT
Source organism: Ligula intestinalis (assembly GCA_036362985.1). Lineage (NCBI taxonomy): Eukaryota > Metazoa > Platyhelminthes > Cestoda > Diphyllobothriidea > Diphyllobothriidae > Ligula > Ligula intestinalis. The sequence goes on along the minus strand of JAYGXS010000009.1, from coordinate 23,547,858 downwards.
TATTTTGAAAATGTAATTTCAAAATTTTCAGCACAAACGTCCTCCATTTAGAACTGGGCAAAATTAGGCGCACAAAATCACAACACACACAGGGAAAGCAAATGTAATCCATAATCCAAAGAGCATTTGGTGAGCATGCGTAAACTTTCAATAAATTCTCATCAGGCCATTTTATTTTACAATTTACTCCCCTCCTATATAAATGTAATGGTCTGATGAGAATTTATTGAAAGTATACATATGCTCACCAATTGCTCTTCGGATTTCTGTGGTGGGAATTTTTGAAGCCTTTATCCATAACCGTCAATTACTGCAATTTTTGACATCGTGGATAAATGTCCTTGGAAAAGTCGTCAAATATAGACCAAATTAAACCACCCTCAAATGGCGCTAGCGTCGTGATATCATGCACAGATAACCTCATTGTGGGTCAGATAAGCAACGAAGGATAAAAAGCGGTTTATAATGGGTGAAGCAGGCCAACCGACGTGTACATAAACAAGAAAATTTACATGTGACTTGAGGGAGGGAAAATGGCTGCTCAATTTGAAAAGCCCTCCGGACGAAGTACGAGACGGGCTTAGGCAGAATATATACTCCATGCCTGCTTTGACTCCTAGATTAAACGCGTATCTTTTGACGACACTGACATATGCCTTGTGTCTTGTAGTTCAGGCCAAGCCACTCACAAGCACTGATGAATAAGGGAGGAAGAGCGGTAAATAAAAGGTGTGTTGATGAACGCTCATCCATCGCTAACGGATCTCCCTTTTCCCACTCAACGCTCGAGCTCATTTCACAGGCCATGACAGGGATTGCCGGCAAAGACACGGGAGATTGGGATGGTCATTTATGACTTATTAGCCGCCGTCATACCTAACCCCAACGGGTGCACTAACAAGGGGCTCGAGCTCGCGAAATTTATGACTCTACTATTTGAGCCGCGTGTTCGCTGTGTTGCCGGCTTTGGTCGGGAGATTTTGGAACTCATTGATTAGCGTTCATCGATCACTAACGAAATTCACTTGCCCCGCTCTGCCGACGTAAACTGGCAAGACAACGAGCTCGTGGCTTAATAGTTAGAGGTTGCGAGTTGAAGCCTCGGGTGTGTATGACTTGCTGAAGACGGCTTTTAAGCCAGAAACGGACATTCCAGTCTTATTGTCTATGCCGGTAATAATATCTGCCTAGATTGAGTTCCGCTAGCGATCTGCGAACATTATTAATAATAATTATTAACCCTACCACCAGCATCCTCAGCATCGACGGGCTTTCGAGGACCCTGTCTATTTCCACTACATACATTGAAATACAGGGTGTGTACACATTTTAACTAATTGTGAACTTGGCGTTTATCATATTTTTTTAAAATGTAAAAATACTTACAAGAATAACTTCATTGTTTATTTTCATTGTATTTTGACTTTTGCAGCAGTGGCTGAATTGATAGAAACCATTGGAAATTAACGCAACCGAATACCAAGAGAATTGTTTCATGGTGTGTGCAATTCCATTGCTTCGCGTCGTCAACAGTGCCATGATCAAAATGGACGTCAGTTTGAATACATTCAGTGAAAAAACAATAAAATGATACCTGTAAATATTTTTTGCATTTTTTAAATGATAGAATTATGATAAATGTCAATTTTACAATAATTTAAAATGTGTGCACATTTTTTAGGATACCCTGTATGTGTGATGTCCTGTATCTTGTAACCCCAGAAAAAAACATTCTTAGGCCAATCAATAAAAAGGAAAGAACCGTAACCAAAAGGATCATATTGATAGGGCTGCAAAAAGACTTCATTTTTCTTTCATCTTCCATCAACAGTTGGAGACTGGAGTCAATCGCTATTAGCGGTCAAAACACGAACGTACAGTAGATTCCCTTACTCACGAAAAGTCACCCGGAATTCTGAAATGAGTTTTTGAGTGAAACATCTTGATTGCGGATGGTTGTAATAGAGCTGATTGTACAGCCTAAGGATGTTCAACCTCAGGATGCTGGCTTGATAACGAGCTTCTTTCTGATGACCAAGAAAAAGTACTATAAGAAGTAACTATTTAAGTAGTTTGCCCTTTTGTCATTGATTTTGACTGCCTTTATAGATTCAAATGTTTTTTTTGAAAAAACTGCTGGAAAAATTATTTCTTGTACTCGTTTTTAGTAACTTACGTCTTATTGAAATCTTATACTCAAAGAAAGTGCATCTTTCGGTTTAAGAAAAGTTTCTAAATTGCCGAATATTTTTGAAACCTAGTGACTGCTACACTGGAATTCAAGGTTTAACAACTGCGCACTGTGTACATCCTGCTTAAGGAAAAGTACGTTTTCGCCTACAGCTTGAGAAAGATCTCACATAGTTCTCAAAACGTGTTGCAATAGATATGGAGCATGGTTTATACAGTAAAAGCAGCATTAACAAATTGATAGATACGATGTTCTATGAAGGAACACCTGAAAATTGTAAAAAAGCTCAAAATAAGAATTTTTTAAAACCGACAGGTACCCCTTCTTTGAGTATAAAATTTAGAGAAGGTGTAATTTGCTACCAAATGAGTGCAAAAAATATTTTTTACGTGCATGCTTTCAATAAAATATATATAAATTTATAAAGGCAGTCAAAATCAATGACAATAAGGCGTACTACTTAAGAAGCCACTTTTTATAGTACATACTTTTACTTAGCGGTCAGAAAGAAGCTCATTAAAAAGCCGGCATCCTGACGTGATCTAAATATATAGAGATGTATGATCGTCATTTTTTAAACCATACGTAATTTATATGTTTGAATCAAAAACGCATTTCAGAACTGCGGGTGGCATTGCATGAGATAGGGAATCTACTGTAAGCTTTGTGTGGTTTGTTATTGCGAAGACGTCCGCTTTGGGAGACCTTGAAAGCATCTTAACCTCATTTGCGAAATTTTATTTCAAACTGCAAAAATGCAGTAGATTAAGTCATCATTATAATCATCATCATCGTGACTAGCCACTGCGGCTGTTCTCAGGATCCGAGACATGAGACCCAAGGCAGAGCGGGACAAGTGAGTTCCGTTAGGGGTAGGTGAACGTGAAGAAACGAGTGTCAATAACTCCTAATCGGAAGCGGCAACACAGCGAGCATGGGCTTAATTGTTAGAGTATTTAAGGTCACAAGTTCAAGCCACCGGTAGGACAGAACTTGGGTCTAGGTATGACTGGCTGACGATGGCTAATAACCTAGAAATGGCCATTTTGTCTCCCTTCCCCTTGCTGGCAGCACTGAGGTACGCGTCAGAATTCGGGCAAAATTTCGACAAAGGCAAAAGATTGATACTATTTTGCTAATCGGCATTGACTCAGGTTGTAATACTGATTATCATTTAGTCTATTCTGAAGTTATTTCACCCATGATAGGATATGGGCCTCTTAACGAGCTTTGTTTTGACCACGAACAAAACGTATGTACTGTAAAAATGAATAACTTAAATATCATACGTTAAATCATCGATTTTGACTGCCTTTATAAATTCACATACAGTTCTGCGAGTGCTGCAAGCAAATTTCCTAAATTTGTAAATGTTATATTATTTCCCCCATACCAAACGGAACGCATTTATGAAAACTAAGAAATAATACTGAGCAACATTCGGCGTATTAAGAACTTAAAAGGAACTACAAGAAGTACTTAGTGTTTTTTACGGAAAAATAAATTTTCTCGATAATTTCCAGCAAGTAGGGACGTCAAAAATAGCTATAAATTAGAACAATAAATGTACACAGTTTGTTAAGTATAAAACTTAAAGCAACCGCTTTCTTTATGCAAAAAGATCTTGCCTTTACTCAAAATATTTTGTTTATTTGAGAATAATTACATTCGTAGTTATCGAATATCGCTGAATAAATTCTCGCTTCATTTCGGTATTTTCTGGTGTATTCATGGATCACTTTACTAATTGTCCGTTTGCGCGACATTTACATCAACCCTTTTAAAATAAGACATAACTCAACAGCATTTACCAAAAAACGAGCTTTTGGATATTATTTTCTATACAAATTGCCATGTTGGTTAAATTTGGAAATGCCTCGAAACGGCAAACCACATTTTTGAGCATACAACATGTCTGCTAAATACCATGCATATTGTTATTTCTAAGATTCATAAAAAAGTTTTCATAATTGGTAACCTCTTAAAAAAGTGCCTTTATTGGATATTTAGCTAATGAACTTCTGCGTATGTTAACTTTTTTCAAAATAATCTTACAAGGAAATTGGGGATGTTTAAAAATGTCTTTAAATTATCGGAATGAAAACGATGAAATTTGACTGGAGATGAAAGAACATGCGTTTCTATTTAAAACGGATTATTTTTCGTTTGAGGAGATTTATTACAAGATCCGTAATAAACGTGCGAATGCAAAAAAAACAGGCCACTTATGTGGCCATTTTTGAAATCTTATTAGTATTCTTCTGTCTGTTCCGTTTCTAAATAACGCTTGTTCTGAACGTATTGTTTACAAAAAAACTATATTTCTGCATGACTTACATTCAATAAAGCCTTCTATTGGCTGTCTCCGCGATAATATGTAGAAAGTTTGTTTACGCGCATGACCAGCTATGCGGTAAAAGAAAATATTCTACCAAGAACTATTGTTACTGCATTTTTTGCCAAAAACTTAACAGAATAGCTAAATATAATTTTCAAACTTCTATTGCTGCATTTTTCTGAAAATAAATGCGATTCCTTTAACTTTGCTTTAATTTTGCTTGATTGACTTCACACAAACGTTTTCGGTACTGAAAGGGATTATTATTCAACCTTTTGACTAATAATGTAATTCTTCCACAGCACAATGTATATAAGAAGAAAGTTTCGTCCTGTCTTTCCTTTAAGCATACGGAATTCCTCTTATGTAAATGAACTCATGATTTAGCAAAAGTGAGGGCCTATTTACCCCAAAACATTTAACAAACCAAAGCTCTTCTATTTATTAAA
>JAYGXS010000009.1:23530380-23537880 GCA_036362985.1 Ligula intestinalis | reverse complement strand
ACATCATTGATCGCATAGTTTATCCTGCTGACATGTAAAGTTTTTATTCTACTGTAATTAGAAATTTTGTTGATGTACAGTACGAGCTAGAATTCGTGTAACCTACTGACGGCTACACTTGAATTCAAGGTTTACAAACTGCATGCTGCATTCATCCTGTTTAAGGAAAAGTACGTTTTCACCTACAGTTGGAGGAATAAGTCACATAGTTTTCGTACAACTTTGCAATAGATATGGAGCATGCTTCATGCTGTATAGACAGTATTAATAAATTGACGGTTATCTCGCAATTGTAAAAAAAGCTCATAGTTATGAACTTTTGTAAAACCCAAAGGTACTCTTCCTTTAAGTATAAATTTAAAAAAGGTGTAATTTGCTGCCAAACGGATTGAAAAAAGAATAATATTTTGAACGTTTTCTACAAAATATATTTGAATTCATATAGGCAGTCAAAATCAATGATAAAAAGGCATGCTACTTAGTCAGTCACTTTTCACAATACATACGTTCTGTTAGCGGCCGGAAAGAAGCTCGTAAAAAAGCCAGCATCCTATCGAGACTGAAATGACTTCAGAATAGACTACATGCTAATCAGTACTGCACCCTAACCCAATGCCGATTAGCGAGAGAATATCAATATTTCGCAAGTGTTTGCATGTTACACAAATATGGGACCGATGCATCAGTCATATGTCTGGCCGTACCTCGACATACCTATATTCCCATTCCTAGCACGCTATCTCACGCGTGAAGAAATGGAAATTCAGACGCTGAAATCCGACCTGTCTCCATAACGGATGTGGATAGCATGTAAACCTTTAGACTATGACCTTAAACTTTAGGTTATCCAGACACTATTACTGCAAAGACAAGGGAGACTGGAATGGCCATTTCTGACTTATTAGCCATTGTCAGCCGGTCACACCAGACCCAAAAGGCGTCCCACCCCAACCTCGAACTCGAGATCTCTTTGCTCAGAGTCAAATGACCTAACCATTGAGCCACGAGCTCACTGTCTTGCCGGGTTAGGTCGAGGGGTATTTACACTCATTGATGAACTTTCACCCGACTGCTAATGGAACTCATCTGTGCCGCTCTGCCTTGGGCCCCGCCAGAGGTTCTGACAGCCGTAATAGCTGCTAGTCCAGGTAGACATTATTACCTTGCCTCTTGCCCTCCGTGAATGGAGCCATTTTTGCTGACAATTTTAGATGCATACGTTGAAAATGAGACAGTTCTCTCAATGGTGCGTACTAACACCGCAGATAAAATGGCAATTATCAATGCCACGAAAACGGCTACTCGGAGACTCACTGAGCTACACATGCCATGCGAGTGTTGTCTATCACATTTTACACTATGTGATAACATCGTAGCAATGGCCCATGTGAACTGTGCATCTCTTTTTTTACAGTTCCGATCCCACTCAAAGAACGAAATTTTTTCATTTTCCAGCAATCGGCAGATCTTCTATTAATCTATCATTCGGAGAATTTTGTCCACGAACATATCCACTAATCAGTGCATCTGAAGATCTGAAAAATGACATGATTTCCATTAATTGATGCTGGCCATAAAGCTCCTACGTAAAAACCAGTCCCAGTAAGAATTCGGTATGCATATAACCGTGCTGTAGTTAAATACGCATTACATATTACTTATTTTGTTGTAGTAGGCCCGTTTTGTTGTATTCATGTCGCAATTAACCAATCCATTGACTCCCTTTGTGGAAAAATTTAGCGTCCTGCGATTACTTTTGGATTTTTTAACTTAAGTTTAGTGTATTCATTGGTTTACTCAGCTTATTTTAGTTTAAGTTGCTTTTTGTTTAGTTTTTAGTTGAGTATTTAGTTTAATTAGCGACATGTGGTTGCTTTTCGGCTTAAAAATGGGAAAAGGCCCATATTTCCTGGTTTTACTCTAATCTCGATATTCGAAGTTTTTTGCGCAGTTCGGCGATTTGTGGAATTCTCGTTTCCTACTGGTTGCATTTCTCATGTCAATTATCACGTAGATTTTTGGTTGCCAAACAAAAAGTTAGATAAATAATGTTTTCTATTATTTTCTACTTTTATACCCTCGACTTTTGAAATTAATTTTTCCCTTCCCTGATAGGCCCCCACCCACATTCATCCCCTATTACCGTCTGTCCTGTAGTACGAAAACGCGGGGATTTTTCTTGCTGCGTGGATAGGTATACTCGGGCTGATCGTCTGAAGTTTAATCCCAGTTGAGTTACTATAAATAGAAGCGGACTTTTGAATAGGAAACACACATGATTACTCAACCGAGGTGTGTGAAAGTTCAATCCCTACAACCAGCGATGCTCACCATTGGCCCGAGAGCAGGGACGGTGACTGTGGTCAGGTATAGTGAAAGTAGCGCGCCGTCATCTACTCCATTCGAAACTCTCCTCTCTGCTTCAAAATGTGACAAGACAAAGTCGAGATGATCGAGCAGGAATCAGGCGTAAGCCGCTTTCTCCAGGTGCAGCCAGAAACACCACCTAACTTGGTCTTTAGTGACAGTAGACTTTGCGCGGGTACTACTGCACTGTCTACCCTCACTCACCTAAAGTAGGTTTCAAGCCAGAGTCTAGTAAGCCAGGGCTGGTACTGGTATTACTACTAAGTAGAGCGTAGCTGAGTGATAGTATTTGCTGGTACTATTATTGACCGTATTGTATGTCAGAAGTGACGCCGATAAAAGGCAACACTAGGCTCACATCTCCTGAATCTCAACAGGAAGTGTAGTGGTACTGGTGCTAGCACTGGCTCCACCATTTGTCAAAGGTGATGCTGATTAAGCGAACTCTAGGGCTCATACCCCTTGGTCCTAACAAAGAGTGTGAATCTGGGTCTAAACTTTTTCGAGTAAATACATGCTTGGGGCCCTGGGCACAACAGTGCTCGTCTTGGTTACCGCATTCTCAACTAAATCCATCGAGCTGTGTACGTGTTTACTAGGTACGGACAAATATACTGCTGCTATCGGTACGTTTCTATGCTACATTATGCTTACTCAGCCTAATAGATAGTATACTGTAAATACTGCCTGTGTGTGTGCTTTTTAAGAAGTCGCACTCAGTGTGCACTCCCAATCTGTGTGAGGAAATAGTAGTTCGCATTTGGATAATAAATGAGCGTTTGTAAAGTAATGCACAAGTCCTACCATGCCCTAAGGTTGAGCAGATTGCCGTCTATAGATACAGTTTAGGCCTACTTCAGTATATGTCTGTAGTAGTATGACAACGCAGTATCAGAAAAGGTAAACTAGGACAGTCTCAGTCAGTGCAACAGGAATATGGCAATAATAGTGAAACTAGTAATATTAATTATAGTGGTGATACTAGCACATCCCTCTCCTGATATGCCCCACCCATATATCCGCTATTATCACCTGTTATGTATTAAAAAACGTCGGATTTTACTTTGCTGTGCGCATGTGTATAATCGGACTGAGCGTATAAAGCTTAATTCTAGTTGAGTTGCTTTAAAGTTTAGCGGACTTTTGACTAGTTGCAAGAAAACAGAATAACTCAACCGAGGGATCTACCGTTATATCACACGGAAACGCGGGCATGATACAAACGAGAAAACGTAGTTTTCCGCCTGGAGAATGGTGGTCTTGCACTCGTCTGATTTTTAACTTCCTCCGACCTATTCTCAACTAAATTTCTACTGAATTAACTATTCCTCCTGTTAGGAGCCAGCATAACCAACTCGCTCGAACGCGGTCCTAGCAGCTCGATTCCAGGTCAGGCTAACCACTAAGAGACACGTTTTAGCATGTGCATGCTTGTACACACTTGTACACACTTAATACGCTGTACCAAGTACAGTAGATTCCCTATCTCATGAAATAAAGTGGATTCACTAAAACATATAATTTTGCGCGAAGTCAGCACACGCGGTGTGCCTCCAAACTATTATAGCAGTAACGTAAGAACCATAAGTAAAACCTAGGCATAACTTGGTGGAAAAATTACTATTTACTAGCATAAGAATATTTAAATTACAAAAAACTCAAAATTAAGGAAATGGCGATGTGAAAATTCACTGGTCCAATGCTAAATATAAATATGTTTAAGGCATAGGAGTGGAAAGGAATGCCAAGTTAATACAGAATAAGTACAAATACAAAATTTTTACGTTAAATTGATTCCATAAACATTTTAACTCGCATTAAGTGTGTCAGAAATGGATGTGATCACCTTAACTAAAGCTTTTTTTCCCAAAGTGGATACTTATTAAAAATGTCCGTTTGAATGCACGAAAATATCCTTGCGTGCTTTGTATTAATTTCTGTTTACAATTGCAAGAATATTTTCTATGATAATCATATCCCGGCTGTTGAACAGAATAAAAATAGATTGAAGGCCAAACACAAATAGGCTGGCTGTTTAATAAAAAGTTAGATTACGGCTGTACTTGTAATCATATTCATACCATCTTGTGTAAATTGAAAGAAATTCCCGTTTGTCACAATACTTTGTAGTTATTTCGAGAGTTCGAGTGCGACGAGCCGCAGATTGTTTTCGAAATTCTGCTCAACACTTTACGAATTTCACTGCTTTGCTTTGTTTGTCCATAAATACCGATTAAGTTCAACCTTCTTACCGAAAACTTAGAAATAAGAAATATCTGAAGAAAATTTATCCAAATAATGAATTTTTAAATAATCCTCCTTATGCAGCTGCCTGTGTGCGTTATGACTTAAGAATCACCCGAATATGTCTACTCATTGCCGAGAAAAATTAAGTTCCACAACAAAAGCTGAAAATGAATACGTCTAAAATTCATTGAAATCTTTTTATAAGAAGTTAGCTTTTCAAAAAGCGCTTTAGTTAGATAGTTCGAAGTCGAATATCTGTGTACGTTACCTTTTATGAAGATGAAGTGAGGATCAAAATGGGATATTATGACTATTTTTTTGACTTCCCTAAAACTTAAAGATAAATACTCTACTAAAAGTGAAAGAAATTACATTTCAATGTAAACTGGATCAATTTTCAATATGTTCCTTTGCTTCAGAGTATCGTTGTTTGATTTCAAATGCACAACAGAGTGACCGAATATATCCATCGATATTTTTAAACTTGGTAATCTTTTGCCTGTTCCGTTCCAAGTTTTTATATTCATTGATTTTCTCCTATATTTTGACAACACTATGACGGAGTTCATTAACGGTGTTTTTGCGAAAACTTATGATATTCCGAGGTGGTTCATGAACAGTCAAATACATTCATTAATTCTAGCCACTTAAACATATTTTGGTCTCTTGTTAGTTAATTACTTATCTTTTGGGCACAAAACGTAACAGATCTGTAAGGAAATTTTTTTAAACTAAATTCATTTTTCTTTTCTCGATAATAACGCTTTATCTCATAAGAACAGTAACCTCAATTTCATGAAAGCAAAACAAAAGTGGCCGTTTTGGAAACAGATATAATGAAGAAGTTGCAGCTCTTCATGAATGTTCTTTTATAGTGCAACATGCACAAACAAGGTCTTTTCCGCAGCGCTTAACACCGTAGGATTTCGCCCATTTCGGCCTCCATTTTCTCCCATTATACTGATATAAACAGAATTCGATTCTAGTAAACAGCATTTTGCGCCTCAAGTCAACACAAAGAACTGAATAAACCACCTCAAATGTGTGTTTAATCCCCTGATCCCCAACCTTATATCAGATATGTAATCTACTGTACGTTAGAAGACTTCCATTCCTACGCTCGTGTTCTTGTGTTCTCCTCTGGCGAGCTGAGCGAGGCGTTGTTGAATGACAAATATGTAGGCTTTTGGCAAGATTATAACACATCCCCACCTGGCATCCTACTTACTTTCGTCCACGCGGAACTCGGCCCGAGGATCGTAGCAGGAAGGGTCTCTCCAATTAACTGAAGCAACTGCGATAAACATAAAAGGTCTAGAACAGCAGCTTGTGCCTGCATTTGTCGAACCCATAATCCTTTTAGTCCTAAGAGTAGTCAGGGAATATTTGTCGGTATATTACACATAGTAGTGGGGCAGAAGTACCAATAATCAAAGGAGGCTACGGAAAAACGTCAGTCCTGTTCGACCCAAGGTTTGGAAGCACCTGAAATAGCAACCATGCTTCAGTTGATGTTTACTTTACCACTCAGATCAGCACGTAAAAGCACCATTCATTTGTAATGCGGCACCGGCGGTTTGGGGGTTAGAAGAGGTGTGCAAGCCAGGCAAAGAAAAAATTTAGAAAGTAGAATCTAGAAAAGAAAAAACAATAATATCAATATCTATGAAAAGAAAGAGCTTCGGAAAATCGAGTTGTACTCGTGAATTTTCGAACAGGTATCACTTGTTCGTCGTCAGTGCGAAATTCCTGGCCCTCAAATTTCATTTAGCTTGGTGACAAACAAGTGATGCCTGCTCAAAAATTCACGAGTGCGACTCGATTTTTCAAAAATTTTCTTTCTTTTCATCATATCATCTCGGAATGCAACTTACGTAACTTATCCAACAAATATTTATTTAAGTAACCAAATATTTGCGCACAATAATTCAACGAAGAAACACGACCCATAGGAAACGATAAATGCCCAATTTTATGCCAAAATTATGTTGAGTAGGACCCTTAGGGCGGATAAAATTGTATGTCGAATATTTGAGATGAAAGTAAAACCATGAAGGGTAGATTTTTTCCAAATATTTTAAACTAAGAATAACTTCTAAGCCACGAAACGACGATAGCAGTTATCTTTTCGTTGGGATGACAAGAAAAGGCTAATCCCGATTCTATAGTTTATTAGAGCTAACTAACGTCTAATAAGATTTGTGTGGTTGTCACTCTTGTGTCGGGATGGAATGTGTCGTAGTAAGCAGTCACACCTGTTAGCAGGAGTGGCGTACTAAATTTTCTGAAGCATGCCTACTGCTATAAAATAAGTAGACAGTTATGCGAAAATTAACCAGACCCAGGATATAAATTAGACATGCTCCCATGGTTCTTTTGATAAGCGGACGTAAAGAAGTCTGGCATTTGAAAAGTTGGAGTATGGCGTCGTTCATACCTACTACTTCTGCATGTTCCTTCGTTCGTGCGCATGCCAGTGCTGCGCATTACTGCAAAATACTAGGTAAATGACTCCACACAGTGGTAGTGATATTTTCGGTTGCATGAACTGGCACCTCATGAGTGGTCCCAGTGCGTTTGCGATTCCTTATCCGAAATATCAGGCCGAAGAAACCTCCACACTTTTATTATCGATGCAATGCTGTAGAAGTACAAGATAAGGTCAGAAGTAGAATTTTATTTGCCTTGAAATTTATTTGATATTGGCTTGATAATTACGTGACAATTAGGTCCAGTGTCATCGAAATTGTTGCTGGATCGCTCCCTACCAATATGACTGATTCCCTTGCTCAAGCAATGTCTCAGTACGCAGTATGGGAACGGTAAATCGCTGCGCTTGTTGATGGACTTCGGGCCTGAGTATAATGATGCGAGCAGCTCGCAGCT
>JAYGXS010000009.1:23495265-23520380 GCA_036362985.1 Ligula intestinalis | reverse complement strand
TTTCCTGTTACTCAAACCTAGCTCAAGCTACGGCCCTCAAAGTCTTAAAGCAATAAAATAATGCACGTTCTTCACAATATGGCATGTTGTGATTTTTAAACGAAGATAAAATTTTATAGAAATACCGGCTGTTTAAGGAAAAGAGATCATTCCAAAATAGTGGAGATCGGGCGCACTAGGTATACTTCAGTTTAACATGTAACTGTCGTACATTTTAAATTTTTCTTTGTATCAACTTGTTTACAATCATCCTGTTACCAACAGGGAGTTCAAAGCCATTCGCCTATCTTTCCTTCAATAAACTGATACTGATACCTATAGAGAGGGTCTTTTAATGCAAACCAGCGAGTTAGTAAAGAAGCACAAATAAAATTACGTTGGAGAGTAATCATTTTGTTAAATTTTTTGATACAAAGGCTTCCATATTAGAAAAAATGTAATACATGGCTCTCACCATACGGCCTAAAGTTCGAGTACGTATTCCAACAGGTTTTTACGAGAATTTCTAGCTCTTTCTTCGTTTATGCATTGCTTGAGTAACGTTGGACTTACAGTAGGTGTACTACCTCATGAAATCCAACGATTTTTACAAGTAACTCCCTCTTACTCAAACGCAGCCCAAGCTGTGGCCCCCAAAGTCCTACAGCAATAAAATAATGATCGTTCTTCACAATAGGGGATATAATGATTAATGAAGGAATATAACGTTTTATAGAAACACCAGCTTTTTTAACAACATGGAAGGCTGTTTATGCAAAACCACTGAGTAAATAAAGGAGCAGAAGTAAAACTACGTTGGAAAACAATCTTTCTGTCAAATTTTTCGAATAAATAAAAATAAAAATTGCATATTCAAGGCCCAAGGGGCCCTGTAGTTACAAACTCAGTGCTTTCGAGAAAATAAAAATAATGATGATAAATAGTGAGCTCTTATAAAATAAATTGTCATCGGCAGTAAAAAACTCCTAAATCGGTGGATGAGTTCAGCTGGCCACCGAGTTCCAAAAAACTTTAGGAGAAAAAACTGCCTTAATAGGTAACAAGGTTTGATGTGGTTGGATTGGGACCTGATGTTGAGTGTTCGGGACGTTTATGGTCAGGGGAAAAAATAATATATCGTTGAGTTAAGAAGGGGTCCTCCGGGACAACAGGAGAAGGCAGTGTAAGTCAAGGCAACATCATCGAATTGCGACCCACCAGATTCCAGATCCAATCTCGAAGACCACAGCGAAGGTTGCAAAAACGGAGAAGAGTTCGCAGCCCTTGGAAGTGATGCTTGACTCTGCAGAGGAAGATTCTTACATATTTAGAAATCATTTTAGTATCCTGGGAAGAGTTTCAAATGCCAGGAGGACCCTTTTCAAAATCTAAAACTTGCGTGTTTGGAAAGGAAACAGACAGTAACGACTTTATTTCCTCTAAATTTAAATGCTTATGTAATTTGCCTTTAAAAATCGATAGTGTCGAAGACAGTCTACTATCGAGTGGAAGGTTGTTCCAAATAAAAGCATATTTGGAAGTAAAAAAGCGAGAACGGCTAGATATGGAGCTACGGGGTGGTAAAATTATCATGGAAGAGTTACGAGTGGCGTAAGGTCGGTCTACCGAAAGGAGAGCGTTAATTTGTGGGGGATTAGGACTATGGTTGACGCGAAACAGAAAGCATATACAAGCTTCGAGTCTTCTTACCCAAAGAAATTGAATGTTTGCTAATTGACATCTATCTGTATAACACATATCAGACCCAGAAACAGAAAATATTTTACGAGTGAAAACTCACTGAACCTTTTCAATCTTACTACGGTCATTCTGGGTCATGAGACCAAAAAGCGGGCAGCAGTATGCTAGTATAGGAAGAAAAAACATGTGGTATAGTTTTAACTTCATTTCTGGAAGGAAAAAATTATGTGATATAAACTCACATATCTGTGCGGCCTTGGCAGAAATTCGATCTGCATGAGGTGATAATGCAAGCTTATTCGTGTAAGTAAGACCCAAATCCTGTATCGTAGATCTTTCTAACAGTGGCCCAGGAAGCCATGCGGGACCAAAACACATGAAACTTCATTTGGATGGAGAAAACTTCATCTGACAAGTAGCGCTTCAACTTGAGAGGGTACGCAAGTCTGCGTTAACTTTATCAACACAAGTACTGGCCGTGTCCTTAGAAAATGAGTAAATACACTTAAAGTCATCAGCATAAATGAAATTTTCTGAATTATTTAGCACTGTTGAAATTTAATTTATGTAAAGAATGAAAAGGAGGGGACCTAAAACCATGCCTTGTAAAACGCCACTCGTGATCGGCTGCAGCTATCACCTACAAAGACCTTATGGCTGCGGTTACAAAGGTAGGAGGCAATGAAATTGAGGAGGGGAGGTCTGATGCCTAGGGCTTCCAGTTTCACTAAAAGGCACCTATGCGGCACCTTGTCAAAAGCTTTGCTATGGTCAAAGTAAATCACGATGAATGATTGCTGCTCATTACGAAGTGAAGCAACCAGGTTAAGGAATGCCAAGTGGCAGGCTCCGCATGACCTTCCAGGTAAAAATCCATGCTGTGAGGCGTTTAATAGTTTATTTTCTACACAAAAATCGAGAATTTGATTAAAAATGATCTTTTCCAGAAGTTTGGCTAGGGCCGGGGTTTTATGAACACCTCGGTAGTTATTTACGTCCGAACGAGATCCTGACTTGAAGACTGGAAGAATAATAGATGTCTTCCATGAGTCAGGAATGAAAACGTTTAGAAGATAAGCTGGGAATAGATAACTTAGCAATTGGGGGAAGCTGAATACTCTCTTGAAAAGTGAATTTGGAAGGCCATCAGTTCCCGAGGAGTGTGAGTTTTTTAGACGGATAATGTGCATACGAATTACTTCTATGGAGAAATCTATGGTACTGATAGTATTGACTGAGCATGGCTGAAACGACGGCACCGGTTCAGATTCCGTCGTAAGGTGCTTTGCAAAGAATGGATTAAACAGTTCAGCCTTCTCTGACTCATCTTGCACAAAGTTTTTATTTCCATTCAGTAAAAGGGGGATTTCGTGACCTCGTTTAGCGGAGGACCGACGACGGAACAGTTGGGCAATAGATTTTGCAGATTTTAATTCGCTGAATGCACAAGATTCCCTCTGTTTGTCACGTGCAAGACGAATCTTAAAAGCTTATTCGAAAATCTGTGCAATTCTAAGGTGCACAGATAATGAACTAGTATGACTCGAGAATGACTCAGCATCTAGGTCGAACGGGAAATGCTTAGAAATAACTTAAATATAGCTTACTAGGGTGGTCTTGACGGTAGAAATCATACTCGTCCATTATGAGTAAAGCATCAGAAATTAGTGGATGGGTCCACGTGTCTGTAATGCATATAACATCTGGCTTCAGCTCGAACGCAATAGCTCTAAGTTGAGCCATCTTATTTAAAACAGATCTTGCATTAAGCAATATGCTTCCATATTACGTGCAAACTAGTGTATGGTTGTTACCGAAGAGCCTAAATTTCGAGTATATATTCGAACACGTTTTCACGAGAACTGCTAGTTGTTTCTGATGTTTATGCATCGCTTGACTTATGTTGGACTAAGGCAACCACGTTTTCACTTGATTTACCCCATTGGGAGATCAGATGAGTAATATATTGCTGAAGCTCTCTTGCGGACATGCCGGTTAGTGACTAATAAATTTAAATAGAATTGTCGGGAACAATTGTAAACGTACCATTTTTTGTGCACTAAGGGTTATTGCCTTGCGCCATATGGCGCCATAAGATATACCTTGAAAGCTTTTACATAAATAACCAGCTTTTAAAGATTTTTTCTCAGGCAGCTGTCTTTGCGTATCATACTTTCAGAACCACCCAATCATGTGAACTCATTGCCGAGAAAAATGAACGTCTACTACAAAAGTCGCGAACAAATATGCTCAAGATTGATTTAGAAAAATTCTACAACATGTCACCGCTTGAAAAAAGCTTTACTTATATATTTTGGCGTCTGATTTCTGCGTAATTTAATTTTTGATGATAAAGTCAAGGTGACAGTTTTAGACAAAACGCATAAACTGGCGTGTACTTCTGAGGCCACCTGGCTGTCCATTAAAGTGCCAGGTGCACCCAACCTCGATGTCCTGACACTCTACCGACCACCAAGAAGAGATCCCGTAGTGGATGCCTCCTTGCAAGAGGAGCTTGAAAAGGTTACTGCACGGTCGGATATCCTGATTGTGGGGGACTTTAACGTGCCTCACATCGACTGGGGTGCGGCCTGCGCACACAGCTCCGATCTAACCTTCGACAGCTGCCTTCTGAGCATGACTCAAAAGTTATTTCTCACGCAAAACGTCACTTTTCCGACAAGGATGCGCCATGGCCAACAGTCCAACTGTCTGGACCTTGTTCTCACGAAATCGCAGGACAGCATCGACAAAGTGTCATGTCTCCCTCCGCTAGGTAAAAGTGACCACGTTGTACTGCTATGGGAGTACTCGCTATTCTCAATACCGGAGAGACCCTCAACAGTCAGAAGAAATATTTGGCGAGGCGATTTCGATCAAATGAAGGCCGAACTCATGCGCACCGAGTGGAACCTCTATTTTCTGGAAACATAACTGCGGACTGGGAAACGTTCCGGAACACATTGCACAGGCTCATCAACAACCACTGTCCAATTTTACAAAAAAAGGTGACCACTAAACCGCGATGGCTTACGCAGGCCTTAAAAATATGAGTGAACAAAAAGCGGAAACTGCAGAAAAAATGCTAACGGACAGGACTCCTGCATCTTTCAGTGCCTACAAAACTCACAGAAATCGGGTCAAGTGTCATATTATCAAAACGAGACAGGCTTTCGAAACAGACTTGCTAAACCGGGCCACAGTGAACCCCAAACTGTTTTACAGGTACCTCAGGCAGAGTACCAAGAACAAGGATCCGACACCCCTGCTGAGGACCGCTGAGGGTACAGACTTGATAGATGATGAAGCAAAGGCCGATCATCTTTCGAAATTTTTCCGGTCAGTTTTGACAAAGGAAATGGCATACGATCACCCCACCGACGAAACCGAAGCGGAAACAATAGTTGAGACTGTCCAATTCCCCAAGGCTGTTGTTCGTAAGGAATTCTTAAGGTTAAAAGAATCTAAGCCACCAGGTCTTGACGAGGTATCACCCAAGATTTTGAAGAAGCTCGCCAATGAGTTGACAGAACCACTCTCTATGCTCTTCCAAACATACTTCGAGACCGGATGCCTACCAGTAGATTGGCAAGCCGCGAGGATTATGCCGCTCTACAAAGGGGGAAGCCGGGTCTCAGCGAATAACTACCGACCGGTCAGCCTTACTGCAATCAGTTGCAAATTTATGGAAAAAATAATCAAACAACAACTTATGCAGTTCCTGGAAAAAAACCATCTGCTATCAAATGTTCAGCATGGTTTTCCTAGAGGTAGGTCCTGCGTAACAAATGTACTCTACTGTTTAGAACGGCGGACTGCGGCAGTCAATAGTGGAAACTCAGTGCACGCTGTCTATATTGACTTCAAAAAGGCTTTCGATAGCGTGCCGCACCACCGCCTCCTTTATAAAGTCAGCCGCATCGGAGTAAGGGGTAGGCTCCTTACGTGCATAAAAAGCTTCCTAATCGGTCGCTCGCAAACGGTTTACATCAGCGACAAACATTCAGCCAAAGTTGAGGTTGAGAGTGGTGTTCCCCAAGGCTTCGTTCTCGGCCCTATCTTGTTTGTTATCTAAATCAACGACTGCGTCCGCGAACTGGATTGCGGTATCGCCATGTTGGCCGACGATATCAAACTTTGGTGCGTAATTCGAACTGCGGCTGACGAAACGCACTTCCAGGAAAATTTAAATAGACTTCAAAAATGGTCGGCGGACTGGCTCTTACCGTTCAATGAGAGCAAGTGCACCACCATTCGAGTCGGCAAAACCGGTTCTTCAAACGGCACGGCTTACCGACTAAACGACATACCATTGAAGGAAGTGAACGCCCAGAAAGACTTGGGAGTCTGGATCACGCCCTCGCTTAAACCCTCCCTGCATTGCACAAATGTAGCCAAGTTCGCGATGTCAGTCCTATACCTCGTCAAGCGAGCTTTTTCTGCCTTCAATGAAGAGTGCTTCACAAAAGTCTTCGGAACCTTCGTACGACCGCAACTAGAATCCGCTATCCATGCTTGGAGACCCTGGGCCGCGAAAGACATCAACATCCTGGAAAAGGTACAGCGGCGCGCAACCCAACTTGTTATGAGGCAGGGCTCGCAGTCTTATGAAACACGGCTGTCAAATCTCAACTTCTTTCCATTGCGCTACAGGCAGCTTCTGGGGGACATGATACTAGCATTCCGCGTATTATGTCTTCGAAACTGCTGTCTAATATCAAGAGATTTCTTCGAATTAGCAACAACCACGAATTTGAGGGGCCATGCTCTCAAATTAAGGGTGACTGGGGCCAGGCTGGGCACTTGGAAGCACTTCTTCTCAAAAAACTGTGGTCGGAGCATGTAATGCGCTTCCTCAGGACGTCGTTATGTCGGAATCGCTAGAGATTTTGAAGCGAAAACTGGATCAATACAGCAGTGCGCGTTATGGAACGAATTGACTGCAGCTGACAATTTACAACAAGAGCAATAATAATACTACTTCCAATTTTGTAGTAGAATTGGTTTTTATAGCCATTCACGTACCAAACTGTACGCAGCGCATGCACAACGGGTATATCGTAATTTCCATTACTACTGCCTACACTAAAGGCAATATTCCAGGGATATATATATATATATATATATATGCTATTTTATAACGCCCTCCCACCAATAGTCTCATGCGAAGGTTTCCGGAGTCTACCCTACTCGGCTACCTGCGTACCGTGATTACCCCGCTGGTGGTCTTATCAGCCAGACCTGACGGCCTAAACACTCATTCTTGGTTCAACACGCAGCTGACTGTCGACGATCTGGACGGACGTCTTGGTTTTTCCTGTTCCGTTGGCGGACTCTGCAATCAGCAGTGAAGAATCAGGTCACAGCTCCCACGCAGTTATGATCCTGGGAGCTTTGCCATGTTCACCCCCAAACAAAACCGAACTTTTTTCTTTTTTCTCCTAAATCCCATACATTACCCCCCCCCAATAGCGACAGTTTTTCTCCCAAAAATCCCTGAGGAGTTTTTTCACTGCCTGCTCTTATTTTTCCATCCCATGACTCAAGACAACTGGCCTCGCCAACAGTTTGAGATACAAATTTTTCTGCCACCACAGCACATATGTACAAATAGGGAAATCAAGGGAACTTTTCCTACACATCCCTCAATATACTGATGCTGATCTGTTTAATGCAAATAAGGCAACTGTCTGTATTATAGGTACATGGCTATCGCGTGGTGTTGAGGCTGATAGGATTAACCTTAACGGCTGCGACCTTCCAGGTCCGATTACTTAGGGAAAGAAAAAAAGTCTTGAAAAAGCCAGAGGGCAAGGAACAGTGCATTATGTGCAGACGGAAAGGAACATAGTTAGGATGAAGTCTCGACTACCGGAGCGCACGTCTAGTCGCGAGGTAGGCTAGGTCCGGGGTGATATCTAGCAGCAGCCACCGACTTTATGTGTCTGTTTTACGCAACGTTGGAGATGATTGGTTGGACCGCAAGAGGTTATGCTGCGGTGTGGGCGCAGGTGAGACTGGGCATGTTAGTGGGTCGCGCCAGATATTGAACTAGAGATGGACATGGTGTGGGCAGTCAACTTGACTGCAGCTTTGGCGTGATGAGTAAGCGATCACTGATTCCCACAGTTGTTTTAACGTCACTCCTAGACCGTAGTTCGCAAATGAAAGAGGGCGAACGAAGGAAGAATAGTGAAAGAAAAAGGAGGAAGAAGGAAAAATTTGCACGTCGCATGCGGACATGGGCCATCGCGCTGGGCCAAGCGCGACTGAGCGACCAAGCTTGATACTGCGAGACCAAGTCTGTGGCATTTCGCGTTTGGAGGAGGTAAGCCGTAGAACAAACACAAATGCTCCCTTCCGAGCACGTATTTTGATTTCTTTCATCAACGAACTACGATCTAGAAGGGGAGCACTGGTAGTGACTAGCTCCACACGAAATGCCATTGTGAACGCCTGTCGTAACTAGCTCAATTCGAAGTGCACTTTTGAAACGCCCACTATATGGTCTCACGTGGCCTCCAAAAGAGCACACCTATAAGATTACGCGAACGGAGGTACGCGCGATTATTTATTGTGTTGGTTTAGGATCGGAGCTCAATTTTATCCATACATATAAGGTTCGAATTGTCTAGCTTGTGGGCGGAACGAGCTGCAATAACCGATTTATTGTGTAAACATAACAGCTTGCCGTGAGTTGACTGTTTGCTTGTGTACGAGAACAAATATGTGTGTTCCAACTCACGTGAAAAGCGGTGTGGTTTTCACGCGTGTCAGCATCCATCTCAGCATCGGGTAGTGTTTGTCTTATTGTTAAGTATGCGTTGTTTCGTCTTAGTGGAAAACCCATATGGATACTGCTAATATAATTTACAATCTATTCAAAAATATATATTTGCCGGTGAATCTTGCAGCGAATATGCAAACACCTCAAATTAAAAGTCCGTATTTACAGTAGGTAGTAAACTATGAAAAGCAAGAAAACAAAAACAGATTTTTAAATTGAGGACTTCGTTGCATAATTAAAAGTGCCCATGAGTGGTGAACCACACCGGCCAAGGCAGTTGAGATAGCTCCAGCTGTAGGGCAGTCCGTGGCTCCACATAGCCTCAGAGGGCGAGCATGCGCTTCCGTTTGGCCTGTTAGCTACCGCAGGTTTCGCGTTCGTCAAGTGACAAAAGTCACCGGAAAATGAGGCTCTGGAATAGCGACTAATTGGGTTGCCACCAGTAAGTGATGGTTACATCATCACCCGTGGCTGAGTACTGTGTCAAGGAGAAATAAGTCATCAGTCCTCAACGTAGGCCGGTTTTACAGGCTCTTCGACTATATTGGTGAGTTGAAGAGTTTTGTAGTAGATCTGGTTGCGCACAATAAGGTGCAAAGGGAAAATGTTCTCTCTAAAACCAGTTAACATTAGGAAGAGCAGGGTCATTGGAGGAATCAACCTTGCTGATATTTAAACATGCGAAATAATATATTTCCTAGGTCATTTGGAAACAGGGAGTGGAACTTATTTATGGGCTTCTATAAATTTAATTTTCGTGTTGGCACTGAATATAAACCTTTATCTCTCAACCACACGCAACATATGCCCAACATTGAAAGTTTACACACAGACCTAAATAAGCTCTTGCCTACGACCTGGAAAATTTTATCCACAGACTGCATAAACAGGTATCGTGTTCAGCCAGAGTCACTGGAAAGCACTTTCTAGCACGACAGATTACGGCTACATTAGAAAGTGCGATACAATTTGCAGCCCTGTAATGCCAAGATGTTAGAGAGATATCAGTGAGTTTTTAAGAACAAAAAAATCGCTTTCTAGTCAACAACAGAAAGCGTTTTCCACCTGCACTGCAATAGTTATCTTATCAAAAACACGAGAGCCGTAAGATGTAAAACAGCATAGTTTACCGACTGAATGCACTTTTAACAGTCTTTGAGAATTGTATTTAGATTGGCATGGCCGTAACAAACACCGCACTATACAGTAACAGAAGTTTGTTGGTACATGGCTCACAATTCCTTCCGGGAGTACACCAAGAAGAGACTGAAGTTGACGTCATTTGTGAGGTTTTTTACATTGACGTGCCAATTTGTTTTAGTAATCGTGCAGTTTTTTGTGTTTATCAAGAAAAATGCTCATTTAAAGCACGCAGTCCATTACATTGTTTACTTTAGAGATAATGAGCATACTAATTTCGGGCACGAAAAGGACGAGTTATAAGAAGTAAAAATTCGTTGGGGATATCAGTATGAATCCGCGGATGGCATTAATTCTTACGTTCATTGAGTAAAATGGTTTTCAACCTCATCCCCTAAGAAGCAGAAATCGTCCCTTTGAGTTCTCGAAATTGATGCACGGTTGAGTGCTACGTAATATCCATTCAAGGATCCTGTTTAATTGCAACCGTCCAGACCGTCCTTGGTGTGAGATGTTGGCTCACACGTTAACTGCAAATGTGCCTGAACAAAATAACCAAGGATATTAAACGGCGATGCTAGGTTCGGATGGATTTGCGTAATAGGAAAAAAAATACCGCAGCAAAATAACAATCGGCGCTGTTCGGATCAATAAATGAATGAATAGAGAATTGAACTTGGGTATTTTTTCAGGTCTATTCGAAATTTCCGTCAAAAGTTTAGTCTAGTACAGTGGGCCTACAACCTTTTTTCCAATTTTCAGCAGCTGCCACAGCACACTTGGACCATAGGTGGTTGCTGTACATTTTCTGAAAGAAAGTAAAGTTTTACTCGTTTAGGCACGAGAGTTCTTACATATAACAACACATCACTCAGAAAAGCGCATAAATGCAAGCGTCTGCAGGTAGAATGAGAGTGGTTACCAACTTCAAGCATAACAAGCATTCATAAAGGGCACAAAACAATCGAGCACTCTGTCCACTGCTTATCAGTTATTGCCCTTGTGATAACAACACTAAAGCGACTAACAGGGGACGTTCGCTTATCACAAGTTGAATTCAAGCAGATTCAGTCGAAGGTTGCATTGCACTTCAATATTTCCTGTATTTGCCTTTATTTCTTTACTTTTTACGGACGAAATCAATAAGAACAATGTTGTAAAGTGAGAATACGTACTGCCCAAAGGCAAAAGGCAAACCATCTATATCCTTTTCTACGATGCGGTCATTGAAATGACCTCGGGCAATAAGAGTAATTAAATAACAATCCAGGTAATAAATGAACGTTTTCTAGGATGAATAGCTCAAGAAAAGGCAAAAGTAAGCGCATATGGGGACTTGGTGTGTGTAGTCCCCTAATAGCAATGTTCCCGAACCAAAGGATAGAATGGTTCCAGTGGGACCAATGGTCCTACTTTGGTCCTACTGTGCCGTGATTGTGTATAAGGGTGGTTTTCCCTGCGCTGACTGGGGTAGGTTACAAGCAGTCATCAAAATTGATAGTCGTACATACGAAAGACCCCCCTCTACCTGAGAAAAGCTATATGCACACGCACGCCTCCTACGTTTGCTCCCTCCCCCCTCCCCAAATACGGCAACTGGATCGATGTCTTGCTCTGGCACCTCTTGCCGGCGTATGCCTTGGGCGAAAAACCAGTGTTCAGATCACACTTAATGCGTCAAAACAGGGGGGACTCTATGGGTAGAGGGGCAGGGGGGTAAGGGCTGACTACGTGGATCAAGTGCACTCTGAGCAGGCATTGTGTGATCTGATTTTTCGTCCTAGGCATACGGCGGCAGAAGTGCCCAAAGCAGAACATCGACCCAGGTCCCGTATTTGGAGAAGAAAGATGAAGCAAAAATAGAAGGCATGCGTGTGCGTAGGGTTTTTCTCAGGTGGAGGGGGGGGGTTATGCGTGTGTGTTCGTCCATCGATTTCGATGACGGCTTGTAACCTCCACCAGTTTGCGCAGGAATGCGGCCCATATACGCAATCACGGCGCAGTAGGACCAAAGTGGGACCTTTGGTCTCACTGAAACGATTTTATCCTTTGGTTCATGAACATTGCTTTTAGGGTCACCACATAGGTGTGAAGTTGCGGACAATTTGCAATTTTACACACCGGTTGACTTTATGTTTCGACTGAGAAGGCCATAGATGTCGATTTCCCTTCTGAATTCTTTGAAAACTCTGAGAATTAACACAGAAATTCAGCCGAATGAACGTAGCAATGTCTTTTCCGCCACTTGTACACGAATTGATTTGACTGAATGATGATGATTTGTTTTTCTAAATACCATTGGCTTCTGCGAAATCTGACTGAGTTGCTGTACGCCGGTCTTGTGGGGTTTTGGCGTTGTGCGTAAGAAGTATCCGTTTTCATTGACAATTTTAATTGTCTTTCTGTTTTTTTTTGTGATTTTTACATTCTAAAAGGTTGATTCGGATCTAGTGACTTGTTGGAATAGTTTCTTGCAGTGGATTTCGACACAATGACATTTTTGATCCAGTTGTATAAAGCAGTCCGTAAAACAGTATATGCTGATTTCATATTTTGTGCACAGGAATACTTTTAATGGTAAACAGTACCGTGCTATATAAACAATAGTGCATACTTATCAAAGTTAAGAGCGCAGTTAACAGAAGGCATTACTTTGACCGGTCAATCGGATGTATGTGAACACAGAATACCACTTATTTTATTGCGCCAGATGTATTGCGATTGGTGCTATGCGGCAGATCCAACTCCAACATAACAGGGAAAAAATTACCCTCTCTTAAACCATTGCTGCATTCATATGCCGAGGTATGTCTAGCCTAATCCTCGGCCTATGTCCCCCCTCGCACTCAGAGTGATAAGGGATGCACATCAGAAAAGCTAGACCAAAAAATACCACTTACCGCATTGCTGATGTCAATTTTTGTGCGCGCTAGGTGTATGCATGTGCGTGCGATTTTGCTATCAGAGTGGCATAAGTATTAGCAACTGTAGGGTTCTATACTGCGTCAAGATAACATTTTCAAGTTTTCCGATTGCTGTCTGTGTTTTAGAATGAGTGAATTCAGCGGAAAACATTTTTCTTAGTTGATACCTAATAGAAAAACTCGAAAGCCAAAATTATCAGCACATTTGCAAACGCTATGCTTATATAGCCTGCGTCTGCAATTGAAGAATTTCTACCCAGTACCCGTCGCTATTTTCAGATTAAAAGGAATACAGTGGGCACTGTAACACTATAGCAGTTCGCATATTGGGTTCCACGCACTTTTACCATTCCCTTTCTCATTAACTTCTTCATTATTGGGCGGTTTTTAACAACAGATTATATTTGTCATTCATATGCCTTGCATCCCGGATCCGATATACATACCGATGAGTCAGATTCACCGGATTTGCTATCTTAGGTTCCTTTTGCTCTTCGTTGTTTTCCGTTGCTAGTGTTAGATTAAAAGTATACAATGTTCGAAGCCGTATTCGTGGTACAATGCAACTCTGTTAATACGATGTTTGCCTTGGAAGTTGGAACTGCTGCCTAAGTTAACTCTCTCAACTTCCGAGGTGTATCGAAGGGCATTAAAGCTATTTCGCATTTGGCAAACTTCATTTTTTCATTGATACCAGAAGCTATGTTAAAACACTTTGAAACAATTAAACTATTGTGGACAGTCACTAGAAAAGTCTAGTTCTTAGCCTAGTTTAGACACCGATTCGTAAGCATACAATTGCGCCCAGGTATTCAGACTGTGAAAACCCAATTCACATAAAAAGATGACGCTTCATTGTCTTTGTGATGCCCAACAGTCAGTTGTCTTCTTCAAGACCCCATAAACTTCACCGTCTTTCTAGACCGCAATAATACTGACTGCCTTCCTCGAAGAGGATTATTCCATATCGGTAACACCAACACAGAATTTTTAACCGCTGCAAACGAAAACCCGAAATACCGCAAGCCGTTTAACTTTCAAATCGTGACCGAATGCTTCAAATACGCAAATGTTGATCAGAAGCTTCGTTCTGTAAGAAGTTGCCTTCAACTTAATGAATTTTGAGAGGTCCAGAGTGGTAGTTCAAGCCCATTGTTCAGCGGCCAAAAAGCAGGCCCTTTCGTGTTATAGAGCAACCATAGCTCAGTAAATTTGACAACTGATACTTCTCAGAGAAGTTGCGTTTCGGTTGATGAGCTATTTATCGAAGATGAAACTTGACCAAATATGAGGGACACTCCTACAGCCGGCACAACAAAACTTCCCAGTTTACTGCAGGATCAAAACATCTACGGTTGGCTGGCAACTAGCCCTTGTTGGATCAGGAGCTCCGCCGGGTGGGCCTCAATCCCGGCGGTGAAGACGAGGAGTCGGAGCAGCATGGTCGGGAGGAGCTGCTCCGTCATCAACAACACAGCTGGAGAGGAGGGGAGATAGATCCAACGTAGGGAGATTGGTGTAGCAGACCTTGGCCGCCGTGTTGGTGGATAGGAACGCGACGAAGACGCGTCTGCTGTGGTTCCCGTCATCAACGGTAGCACAGCCTTGTAAACCAATTAAAATGACAGACATGGTGTAAATTTACCAATCTAGAAAATGTTGGGTTCGGACTTCTTGAGACGATAGAAACTAAGGTCCCATTCCGCTAAAACAAGACGTGAGCTGAACTAGCTCAAGAACTTACAGGTACCGAGATGAGCTAAATCGGCACTAGTGATGACCGTAAAAATGTATTTGAAGTAAGTGTCCCTTTTTGCCGCATCTTTTGCACAACACGTTGCGTGCGGGACACTTCGAATGAGGGTGTTTTTCGTACCCATAAAAGAAGCATTTATTGTACAACGAACTGGAAGCTGTGATATCCGTAGATTTGTTAGGACTGCACGGAGTTTCGCACACCTCAGTGGTGGCAGTGAATGAGGTTGTTGGAGTATTTTGATAGGATAAAGACTGTTTTTCGGCCAATTCCAAAGATCTTGCTCAATCAAACGCTGTTTAAAAATCCAGGTTTTTCTGTTCCAGCAGTCTTTGTCGAATTTGGTTAGATAAAAGGCCCCTAATAAATGCATCTCTAATGCTGTCATCGCGGTTTTTTGTGCAGTAACTGCTTTGAAATCACAGTCTTTAGCCAGAAATTTCAGTTTCTGAGAAAACTGATCGAGAGTTTGTCCACCCTATTGTTTACAGGTCGCCAAAAGGTGGTGGGCGAAGATTTCGTTTTAAGGTGTTGAATATAGCTCCTTCTGCACCTTAATTGCATCTTCGTAAGCGGTGCATTCGTTGATAGACTATCAAACGGTCGGAGAGACGTAGTTGGTCAGGACACTCAGTTTGTTCGGCTCTAAGCTTTCGATAGTTGTCATAAAGTTTTTGAATGTGCATAACCAGTGATTCCATTGTTTGGAAGCACCCGGAGCATTCGAATCCACATCGAATCATTCTGGTCTGAGGATTCGATCCATTCTGAGTTATAAGATGAGTAAATTGTCGTGATTGGGATATAGTCGAGTTATTCAGTACGCCATTGCCGAGCAATCGATGAGAATAAGAAGTCGAGTTCCCTAGAATCGGACTTTACTCATCTTATAATTGTCGAACATGAACTGAAAAGGGATGAAGAGTTGTTAGGATTATATAGGCAAAAATCAAGCGTTCGTAAGGAGGCAGGGGCGAATGTTAATCAACGAGTGTAAGAAGATACGGGTGAACGGTAATCAGCGAGTGTGATACAGGGGTATTCATTTGTATAGACCTCTGTATTCATTTATATAGACCCATGTATGCATTTATGTAGACCCTTTTTGATTGAAAGCAGAATAAAAAAGTGAAACATTCTTTCTTCAAATAAATTTTACTTTCAAAAGAACATTTTACCAGCTCTTGCCTTTTCAACCCATTTTCTCATCTCTCTGAACAAATTGATGTAGATAGGGTATAACACACACTCTTATTTGTAAGAAAGTGTTTTATGTGATCGTTCAGAATGAAACCTTCCTTTGACAATAGAAAAGAATTGCTCAATTGGATTCAAATGCGGGGAATATGCAGGAAGGTATTTGATGAGAATTTTTTCCTTTGACAAACCTCTTTGATTTCCAGACTGTGGTGGAACTAAACGTTATGCATCACTAGCGTTGGCTGTGGTTCTCCCACTAGTGTGATAGTCAGATTGTCTTCGAGAAATTCAGCGAAGAGAGTACGATTAACGGCTCCTTCATACATTCTATGGGCAACTACACCACTCTTCTTGATCATTGCTAGGAGGCTCTTATGCTGGCCTCGGCTACCTTTTACAAATTTCACAGCTTTCACATTCACTGGAGAATAGTCATAGTGTCTCTGTGTGTCGCGAAAATCCAGCCTCATCAGAAATATAATATTTTCGTCGGGCACCAAGGCAATTGCATTCGCATAAATTCTCCGGAAGTTCATGAGTGTGGATGTATTTCTTTCTACAGGCACCAATGACAACCGCTTTTTCGAGTAATTGATTTTTTTCATGATTCTTGAAAGGGTGGACTGTGACGTCGGCACCTGCAGGATCCACAATTCCAGAACGATTTCTCTCTCGGTCATCGCGTTTTGAGCATTGACCATTTCAGCAGCAAGCTGCTTAGTTGTTTCCGATCTTTGTTTCGGCTTTCTCTTCTCATAAACGGTTTTGAAATCTTGCTCGTAATTTTCATTCTTGCTCAGGTTTTTTGCAATTCTTTTGACTGTCGAATAAGACAAATTGAGTGTCTCGCCTATCCTCTTCAGAGAGATTTCCTGCTCAATATTTCGCCTCACCTGAGAAATCAGGTTTTTCGTTATCGTGTTCCTTTGTGCTCGTGGCATTTCTAAGGGTAAGAGGGTTTTATATCAGCAAGTTACAAGGACAGTGGGGTTTGCGGGCTTTTTTAGCTTCTCGAGTCCGGCGTTTTTATAGGGCTGCCGCCTTTCCAGAATTTTCCTAGCGTATGGTGCCCGGGCGACCCTTCTGGAAGCTCCTGATTTGCGGCCACTACCCCGGCTGTGTGGGCGGCCCTCGAGTTTGCTCGAAACACGACGTGGGTGGCTTGAATACGGGCGCGAACCTATGGAGGCGGCTTGACTACCTGTATCGCCCAGGTGGCCTGTACTTTTTCAATATCGATCTTGACTGCATGGAAGGTTCCGCCTCCGTAACAATATGAATGCATACAGGGGTCTATATAAATGCATGCGGGGGTCTATATCAATGAATACAGGGGTCTATATAAATGAATACAGGGTTCTATATAAATGCATAACGGGGTCTATATAAATGCATATAGGGGTCTATATAAATGCATACGGGGGTCTATATAAATGAATACAGGGGTCTATATAAATGAATGCAGGGTTCTATATAAATGCATACAGGGGTCTATATAAATGAATACCCCTGTAAGGTAGGGATGAATGTTAATCAACAAGGGTGCGAGGATAAGGGTGAACCAGTGTCAGCTTAGTATTTACACGACAATATGCCACTCTTCTTCCGTGCGCGTAGTCTACCCATGTCGACCTAGCCGCTTTGTGTCTCGCATCCCGTCGTCAACGTCCTCATTGATCGTGTTTGTAGCTCTTTCGGCATTGGTAAACTATGCTCGCAGAAGGAAATATTGACATATATCGACAACCAGGAGTCAGGGTATTCACTAAAGATGAGTACACAAGACAACTACTCGAAACGTCAGATAAAAATACATCTTTAGCGGTAAACGTCCTTTCTCCTTCTGACTTACCACCTGGAAATCGAATTTTCACTACTATTACTAATATCCAAAGGATTTGTAGGTCGATGCCATAATTTTCACGCATCTGCTTGGACCAAAAAAGTTCCCCAGCTGCTTCATTAGCTTAAAACTCCATCATTGCCACCTTGGCTAGTTCGGGCTTTGAACGAGGTCAGATTCCAGCTTTCAGACTCTCCTCGTCATGAAATAATTTAACGACATCAATGCGCGTGTCAAGAAGCGGTTGTGGTTTGGCTGAGTTTTTAGCGAAATGCACACTACAGACGAAGCAAACAGGCTACCTATAGTCCAAGAAAGACTGCTGATGTAATCCAAGGTAGTGCATTACTTTCCGAGGAGAATAAAAATCAGCAAACTCCCTCCACTCCCTCCACACCCATCGTGATCCAATTGAAATACTTGTTTATGAAAACAGATGATAAACTTGACTAAAGCAACCCACCTGACATGAGAAATCGACAGTTGGTCTCGACGAAATCCACCACGTGCTTCAGCAAGCTGAAAGCAAACGTGTTAACTTACGCGTTCATCAATTTTAAATGATAGCAGACTTTCACTGCATCCATCGCACTCTCTTTGCCTCACTCCACATGGGCTCGGTGTCATGATCAAGTGAAGAAGACCGAAGATGGGGGAAGGGAGCGCAGTTGGTTAGCGCAGCCGGAGCCGCCCCAAAGTGTGTCACCACACTTGGCTTGGATCCCATCTGAGTGGGAGGGCCATAAATGTCACACTAAGAAGAAGCCAATACAGCCGGTCAGCCACTTCATTCGTGCGGTTCGAGTTATCCTGTCATTTAGCAACACTCCAAGACACGGCTTTCGGCGCACTATGATAGCTTCAAACGCATCAGCTTGTTTATAGTGAGGAAAAAAATGCGTTGAACCGTCCATTCCATCCTCCCCCCCTACCTCCACGATCAGGCCACCACCCGAACCGGTCAGTTGTTTGATGCCAGGTGTGCGTGGTAGCTGACAGGATCGGCCAAACCGATTACGCGCGTCACAACACAACCTGGTCCCTTTGGCACACACACGCCATGATTCACGCCATCCGAGGGCTAGAAGGAGCCGTCGCCATCTGACTCCTAGCGCACTAATCAGCCTCCAAACACGACCCACCTGACATTAAGTCTGCATCCCACTCAAAAAATTTCCCTGCCGTACAGACAAAAGCCAGCTATCCTCATCTAACTTCGTGTCGTAGGATATACAGTTGTCAGGATGTGGCCTTTGTAGTCACACCGTGCAGTTTTCGCGACTGCTAATGATTGAAAGGCAGACATTAATCATCCTCAAACCCCCCCCCCCACACACACACACTCATTTAACCAATAAACTTTCGGGTAGGCTGATTTTTCCTGCTTTCTCTTTTGCGCCTTCAGATCTGGAAACCAGTCATGCAGACCACCGCCGCCGCCACCACCACCAGTACGTACACACCGACCCCCTCCGCCACCATCATGGAGGTCTGCGCGACATCTGACATGCCCCTAATGACCGGTTCCTCGTCTTCTCATTTTGACGAGCCCTCTTGCTTCCTTCCAAACCTTACTGGACAAATTCCCACAATGCCCAAACACGTTTTCCTTAACACGCTGCCAGGGTGAGTGCTTTTATGTGTGTCCGATATGGGGAGGTGTATACCTTCGAAATACTTTCTTTGTCTAGGCGAAGTCGTTTCCCTCGAGTTTGGGTGATTCCATGTCCTGACAGACTGAGTCGAGCCAGCTTTTCAGTTGGCCCCCTTTTCGAAGTTTCCCATTAGATAACGGTTTCAAGTCGAGGGCAGCAGCACTGAGCTCCCGAGGTTGGCGACGAAGAACGTGTCCAAACCACCTTAGCCGTCTTTCCTGAATAGCCTGGGATATCCTTGTGATTTTTCACAGCGAGTGCGGACTTTTTCATTGGAGATGAAGTCGGTGTACTTCACTCGAAGGATGCTCCTCAGACAGTAATGTTCGAAGACTTCCAGTTTCTGTTCATCCTCCATGCGCATAGCCCAACATTCGCATCCGTATAGGAGAACGGACCGCACAGATGCACGGTACACGCGGATGTTGAGATAGAAATATCGCGTCGGGTCTATAAGCACTTCCGAAAGTTGGAGAAAATTTGCCGTACTGCGTCAATTCGGAAGACGATGTCATCCTTACTAGTCCTCGCTCCCAGTTATTTGAAACTGTCGACTTCTTCTAGTTGACAGCTACTAATCTCGAGAGGCGCCTTCTCTTCGGCAGAGATGCAGCATGAAAACACTTTGGTCTTCCCAGCGTTTATGGACAAACTGACCGATTTCGCGACCTCATTCACCCGTAACACCATAGACTGGAGATTGCCGAAACTTGATTCTAGTAAAGCGATATCATCGGCATAGTCGAGGTCAATCAACCGGCATCCGAGTGCAAGCTCAATACCGTCACTTTCTTGTAGGGCCTTCCCGAGAACCCAGTCAATGGCGTAGTTAAAGAGGATGGGCGACAGGACACAGCCTTGCTGAACGCCTCACCGAATAGTGAAGAGTTCCGAGAGGTTGTTGTGGACTAAAACCCGCGAAGTGGTGGAGCGGTAGTATGCCTTCATCATGGCGATTATTTTTCGGTGGTACACCATCAAATGCCATTATCCGCCATAGAGAGTCACGATGGACGGAGTCAAACGCAGCGGCAAAGTCAACAAAGCAGATGGCCGTTGGTTGTTGGTAGCTATGGCGGAATTCAAGGATCCGTTTCAGTATGAACATCTGATCCACACATCCACGCCCAGCACGAAATCCGGCCTGGTTGGATCACGTCCTGGAGTCGCGCAGAGACGGGAACCGCCTGAGAAAAACAAAAGCGAAAATCTTCGCAGCAATGTCGATGAGGCTTATGCCGCGGTAGTTGTCACATTTTGTCTTGTCTCCCTTCTTGTGGAAAGGCACAAAGATTCCCCAGTCATCAGGAGCGGTCGAGTCTCTCCATGCTTGTCCAATCACCTCATGGAGCCAAGGCACCAGAGTGTCGGCAAAAGACTTGTAGATTTCAGCGGGTATGCCGTCCTCTCCAGGTGCCTTATGGTTGCGCAGCCATTTTATGGCATCAGCTATTTCTGCTTCAGAAGGCGGGTCGCATGACACTGGATAAGTGAAAGATGGAGGAGGCTCTACTGTAGATGGAGCAGGGGGGTGGCGGGCTCTGTATCGAAGTTAAGGAGGTGCTCGTAGTGAGCACGCTAGCGTTCAATCTTGGTTGCGTTGTTAGCAATAAAACTGCCATTCACATCACAGAGTCACTCAGTGAAGACAGTTTACCACTAGCCTGGCGAATAAGTTGGCAGAGCTTTCAAATATCACCAACGTTTGAGGCCTGCTCCATGGAGGTTGCAATTTCAGCCGAGTATTTCTTTCGGCCCCCTCTGGCCGATTTTGCCGTCATCTTTCTTAGTTGACGGAACGAATCGTTATTTCGGCCCCTAGCTCGGGCTGTCTCCGCAGACAACTGCAGGGTTCGTCCGCTGATAAAATCACTGGCGCCGCTGGGTGCATCCAATAATTTTTTCGGCTGCTCCATTTACTGACGTTTTCAGTGAGGACCATGGGTTACCCCTTCCCTGTCGGCGCGGGTACTTACTTGTACTTGTACATGATCCGATTAGCTCCTGTTGTTAGACGAATTGGCTTCACGCATGTCACGAATAGCGGCGGCCCATTGGCGGCGGTCAGAAGCGAGCTCTTCACAGATGTTAACCCATTGTTTGTTCCAATGTCGCAAGCCGTAAACGGTTACGAGGCCCATCCGTTCAACGTCCGACTTAATGGTGCTGAACCATGTCTTCAGTTGACTGCCTTGTCGGTATCTCCAGTTTGCACTACGAAAGGGGTTCACGACCAATCTGCAGAGGTCCGTCGATGGTTTGCGCAGAACATGACCAAACCATTGCAATCGTCGACGCTGGATGTACGATGCTAGACTTGGTAGTTTTAAACATCTGCGGTATAGCTCAACATTGGAGATTCAATCCTGCCAGAAGACTCTTAAGAGGCCTCAAAGACACCAACGGTCAAAGACTTCGAGCGATAGGATATCTGCCTTTCTCATTGGCCATGTTTAGCAGGCATATACTAACACCGGCCTGATTGATGCTTTGTATATCAACAGCTTAGTACGTAAGCTGATGTCTGAGTGAGACCAGAGTGGTCTGGCTAGCAGCCTAAATGCATTTCTAGCTTGCACGATTCGGTTCTTGATTTCGTCTTTGGCCTGTCCATTGGCTAGCATATTCGAGCCCAAATAGCGGAAGCAGCTAACTTCTTCAATGGGTTAACCGCTGATAAACAGTGGTTGCGCTGTGCCCAGATACGTAGTCAGGAGCTTCGTCTTGCGCACATTAATTGTCAGACCAACAGTTGCCGCGAAGCCGGTGATTCTGTCTAGCGTTGGCTGTAGTGACTGAGGAGTTTTACTGAGTACGACAATGTCATCGGCATATTCCAGGTTAGGTACTCTGAATTCAGGGCTGATTCCACATCCACTGTCAGGTAGAATTGACTGATGCATTACCCAGTCCATCAAGAAGTTGAAGAGAACTGGAGAAAGAAGGCACCCTTGTCGAACTCCACAAGTGAGAGGCAAATAATTTGATTCTTCACCAAAGGTTCTTACTCAGGCTGATGTTGTGCTAAAGTAAGCTTTGATCAGATTGAGCAACTTTGGTGGAAGACTGTCAGCAAGCAAGATTTGCCATAAAGCTTCTCTGTCGATAGAATCAAAGGCGGTCTTAAAGTCAATGAAACAGGTGGTGGTGATCTGTTGGTTGTGATGTCTGTGCTCTTGTATGCAGCGTAGAATGAAAATCTGGTCAGTACATCCTCTACCTGGACAAAATCCTCCTTGATTAGGACGAGTGCGAAGATTGTGCTTAGTCGAAAATCTACGGAGAAGGATGGTCGCGAACACTTTGGCGAGGCTGATACCGCGGTAATTTGAGCATAGTGTCATGTCACCGCGCTTCGCTATCGGTAAAATACTGGACAGTGACCAGTCAGTCGGGATGACTTTAGTAGTCCATATAGTCGAGTACAGTCGGTGTAGTGATTCCGTCAAAGCGAACAATTTGTTTTGTAGGCTTCTGCTGGGATACCATCTTCACCCGCTGCCTTCCGAACTTTTAATCGTTGTAATGCCGAGTCCACTTCAGATCGCGTAGGTGGCTCGCAGTCACTACCGTATGGAGTTCCATTTGATAGCTGTAGGTTCGCAGGTGAACGTATAGGTGGATCCAGTAGTTCACTAAAGTGCTCTCGCCATCGGTCGATTTTGCCAGCCATATCAGTTATCAATTGGCCCGAGTTATCTTGAACGGTAATGCAAGACGGTGTATATTTGCCAGCTGCTTTACGAAAAGGTAATAGAGCTGGTGGAAGTTACCAAAGTTTGAAGCTGATTCCATGGAGCCAGCTAACTCGGTCCAATGGTTCTGACAGTCGCATCTTGCTGATCGCGTAGTTTGACGTCTCAATAAGCGGTAGTTCTCTGAGTTTGAAAACTGAGCGATTCTAGCTTGTGCCGAGAGATGGAGGGTGGTTGTGGAGATCCAGTCCTTCCTCGGTATTACCTGTTGTTGCAAGCTCGAATTCATCGCACATTGTAGCGCGTCTATCAAGTGTGGCCACTGAGTATCGGGCGAAGTTTGATTATCGACGTTATCTGGAGGTTCGATGCGAACAGTGGATTGATCTCGGATCCATGCAGTGAGACTTTCGTTGAACGCTACACGGGCTTGTGTGTTTGATAGTGCTATAACGTTGACACGTTTTGGGGACAGTTTCTTACTTCGATTCCAAAAACGGAGCTTAAAGTTGGCACGGACAAGTACATGATCTGACCCAACTTCCGCACCTCGAAACGATCGGCTGTCGGATACTGAGGTGGTCCGCCTTGAGCGTACTAAGGTGTAGTCTATCTGGTTTGCCTTTCGACCATCGTTTGAATACCATGTTAGCAACTGCCGATGGGGGTGTTGAAAACGAATGTTTGTAATGACGAAATGATTTTAATCAGCAAATGTTACCAATCGTTGTCCGTTGTCGCAACGTTGGCTTAGTCCATATTTTCCGATTATGTGTCTCGTGGTCTCATCGCACGGACCAGTCCTGGAATTCCAGTCCCTGGCGACGAAGAGCAAGTCTCTAGGGGGTATCCTGGCCACTGTAGCTTGAAGGCGTTCATAGAACTCAGTCTTAACTGCTTCATCCGCTTGCGATTTTGGGGCATAAACGGCAACCACAGACATATTTGCTATGGTGCCTTTGAAGCGGGCTATGGCATTCCGCTCTGAGATAGGCTCAAATGCTAAGCGAGTGTTATGCACCTTCTTTGTCATGGCTATTGCCACCCCATGCAGTCCTGTGTTCGTTTGTGGTCCGCTGTGGAGGAGCACGTACTCAGCATCCTCTTGTGGGACTTTGCTTTCTCTCGTTCCAGAGTCTGCGAGACGAACTTCTGACAGATAGGCAACGTCTACTTTATAGCCCCATAATGCGCGTGCTAGAAGTGCTTAACGGCCGGAATCAAGCAATTTCCGCACATTTCAGCAACCGATGTTCAAAGTGTGTCGCGAATTTAGGGTACTGGCTTGAATATTTGACATTGTGGGCACCAGACGACCACGGAGCGCGTCGCTTCCCGGGGACGCCGTAGCATTGTTCAAGTTGAAAGCACTGGTTTGCATATTTGGCACTCCGGGCACCAGACGACCACGGAGTGCGTCGCTTCCAGGGGACGCCGTAGCAGTATTGAGATTCGTGATATTCGTATTGTCCATGAAGTTTCTTGGGAATTTCGTTACAGATGACGTCCCCGGTGTTACCTGCCATTGCCCTCTGTTTGCCGTGAGTTTCCCCACGTTACCCGCGAACCACTGGTGGGGAGGTCGAGGGTTGGATTTCGGTTCGCTCGTCGGCGCGGGTCGTGAAACAGGACCGGATTTCTCTGCTTAGGACCTCTAATGTTCTCATGAACCAGAAATGGTCATTCCAGTTTCCCTTGTCCTTGCCGGCAATGCTATCTGTCTATCCCAAACTAAATCGGCGAGACAACGAACCCGTGGCTCAATGGTTAGATCGTCAGACTTCGGACTAAACGGTCGTGGGTTCGGGTGCGGCATCATTCGGGGTTGGGTACGACTGGCTAATGACGGCCAATGGGACAGTTTCCTTTGTCTCTGTCGGCAATGCTATTTGCTGTGTGGCTGTTGGCGGGACTCGAGAATGAGCCCAGAGCAAATTAGGACGAGTCAGTTACATTAGCGACCGGTGAGCGTTTGCCAAAGAATGTCACAAACAAACAGACAGATTTCCGCTTAAATATTTTAATTGATATAATTATTTGAGTAAATATATTTGGTGGAGTTGGGGGTAATCATTGCTCGGCCATCTGGTTCCTCGGTGTTCGCGTAAGACGACTTGGTGGGCTGTTCGTTCCCCAGGCGGCGACTTGGTTTGGCCAAATTGAGTCTCAGTACCGAATATGGATTGGGCAAATCATTGCAGTTGTTCACGTAACGGGAGCCCGTGAGCCTTGACTCAAGTAATTCTCGGTTCTTACGATTTTCACCTCTTGATAAAACTTCGGCTTCATCAAATGTGTCACCAAATCACGTCAAATGAGCCGCGACTTGAGAATTGGCATCATTTCGCTGCGATGCTGCCGCTGCGTGTTCGACAGTTCGCGTTTTCAGAACGTGTTACCCGTTTGTACTGCTGCTTTCGGCTCAGGTGTCTGAT
>JAYGXS010000009.1:23442547-23485265 GCA_036362985.1 Ligula intestinalis | reverse complement strand
AAAGTTTGGCGAACGTGCGTTTTGGATTATTAATCACCAGACAATTACAATAATATAAGGGAGGGGGTAGAGTAACAAAGGTTTAAGCATCCGACCAGTAAGTACGGGGGGATAGGGTGTTTAGAGATTAAGCAGTCAGAGGGGGGGGGTTACTCGGATTATGATCCACAATTCATTGCTTTTGTCTGCACAGAAGCTTAAAGAAGGGTCTCCAAGCGACACGACGAGTTACCCCTCGTAACGGAGATTTCGTTCTCGTTCGAGTAGAGGTTCACAAGTTGTTGCCTCTAAAGGCCTCCTTTTATCGTTAGGCCTGCAGACAAAGTACAGCGTCTTCAGCGGCCCAGGCGTCTTACTTCATATGATCTCCTTCCTCCACCCCTACCCAGCGCTAATCTGCACATCAACTTAACTGGGCTTGCCGTAGCGGTGAACACAGCCAAACAACTTAAATTTCTTGGCAAAATCAGGAAAGTGCGTGTCCCATCAAAGTCGTTGGATTTTTTTGCAAAGTGTGATTGGACTGTAGGCTGGGTACCATGTAGCATATGGTGCGGCTTTGCTTTTGGAATACGATGGAATTAGAAAGACTAATGGCGGTCTTATGCAAGCTTCCGACGAATACGGAACTAAGTGTGACGCAGTAAATAAGCTAAAAGTGGCTCCATCTTGTGTTCAACGAAAATACTTCGGCATCGCATGTTAAGGTTCTAGGTGCAAATGTACTGTAGCCTCTATCATTCCCCAAACAAGAAGAGGCAATACAGGAAGAAAAACAAGAGGAAAATGACGAAACATAGGGCCTAACGTTTTGGATTCTATCGGGTATCCTTGATCATAGGTAATGGTACAATATTTTGGGTCATGCGCAGATAGGGGTGAAAAATGCACAGATTGCACGGTATTTATAGTTTGCTGCGACCATCCACATGCATGCGATACTTATCCTTTCCTGTAGCCACCGCCTGGGTCTTACTTGGCGCGGTAATGGCTTGACACTTCGCTTTCGACAAATTAATTGCCGTGATTTCCTTGCCCGTGTCGGATGCGGGTTTGGTAATTGCGCGACAGTTATGTTCACCGTTGTCAGAGTTGTTGTTGGGCCCGGCCCTTCCCACGTGACTGATTCTTTTGCTCAGGCAATGTCTCGGTTCACCTTATGGGAACGCCGAATCGTTGCGCTTGTTGATGGACTGGGGGCCTGAGAACCATTACTCAAGCAGCTCGCAGCTCACACGGTTGTCAAGTCTTGCGAAGGTTTCGGGCTCTTCAAACTTGAAAATATGGCTGGGTCCCGTCGAATGAGGTTCAATTTGGGAGTTGGCGTGTTTCTTCCTCGCCGCCGCTGCATGCTCGGCCATTTGCGTCCGTAGTAATCTCCCTGTTTCTCCGACGTAGTTGCTTTGTCAACAACTGCACCAAATCCGGTAAAAGATTCCAGCCGTTTCCGGCCGTGGCAGTGGGTCTTTTGGTCTTATGACCCGGCGCCTGATGGTTGCTTCTGGCCTGTGCGCAACTCCAACTTTAAGTGGGGTGAGCAGATGACTGACCGCTTCCGATACATTCTTCACGTACGGAGGAGCTTGGTATACTTTTGGGCCAGTTGCATGTGGTTTCATCTTCCTGCTTATGCATTGGTTGACAAAATTGTTCCAGTGGTCGCATCTCCTTCTTCTGAACTGCTTCCTGGGACTCGCATATTCATCTCTATTGTCAAGAATAGGGCGGTTTAATGGACCCGCCTCCTGCCCTTTTCATCAGCAGAACGGAAAGCTGACTGTTTTTGCTGACCCCACTTGTTTCCTATTATAACTCAACATGCAACATATATAGGCTGATACAAATAGTTAGGCTGTTAAATCTTGGGTTGATACTCTACTTGTTCTCTCACCGTAAGGTGACCGTTTTGGTAACGTTAATTGATTTACTTAAAATGGCGGCCACGACAGACGCACTCAAACATGGAGTTAATGTAGTGTACTGGGTACGAAGCCGTGCAACATGCCGAAGTTTGCGAAATATTGATAATCACTCGCAAAACGGCATTGGCGCATGTACGAAATGATAAACAACGACAGGCAAATTTGTTACTTAAAAGAAATATAATAAGTACTACTTGTTTGTTGAGAAAAACGAAATATTCTTAATAATCCCCGAGTTCTGTGGACAAAGAAGCAGCTATAAATGAGAGCAATACATCTTTCTGTAATCTCAATGAGTTACCATACAATTTTCTTGATGCAAAAAGAACTTTTCTT
Source organism: Ligula intestinalis (assembly GCA_036362985.1). NCBI lineage: Eukaryota > Metazoa > Platyhelminthes > Cestoda > Diphyllobothriidea > Diphyllobothriidae > Ligula > Ligula intestinalis. The sequence continues at coordinate 23,483,007 of JAYGXS010000009.1, read as the reverse complement.
TTGTTGTTATTTCATTAAAATTACTTGCAGATGGACCTATAAACGCCGTAAATTCTTCATCTCTTTCAATGTTTTCAAGCTTTTGGTCCTAAATCTACATTGCCTTCGACGTTTATATCAAAATATTCAAAATAAGATATTGCTGATGGTCATTTGGATTAAATTTAGAAATTCCTCCAAACAGTAAAACACATTGTCGAGCAAAAGGACGTCTGCAACAAAAGTCTGGTATTATTATTTTTAAGATTAATAAAAAGCTTTCTATAATAAGTAACTCTTTCAAAAAAAACGTTTTACTTGTATTTTCAGCTGACGAATTTCTGTGCATATTACCTTTTACCAAGGCAATTTCTAAAGGAAAATGGAGATTTTGGACAATTTTTATAAAATTTATCTGAAGATAAATGAGTAAATTTGACTGGAAATGAAACAACTCACTTCTCTCTTTATATTGGATTATTTTTTGCCATAATTATTTACTTCCAGGATCTGTTCTAAGCTTGCAAATGTTGTAAAACAAAATGTGACCAAAAAGTTTTGTTACTGCACTTTGTGGAAAAAAAACTTAACACTTAAGCAAATCACAATTTTTAAAACTTAAATTGTTAGTTATAGGTAATTGTAGGAAAGACTTTCCTACAATTACATATCATTAAGGATGCCCGAGGGAATCTGAAACGTCAGGAAAACTTAAATTGTTGCTTGTTCCTGAAATTAAATGAGATTCCTTAAATTTGCCCTCACATTTGTAAACATTCGGACATTTTTGTTTATGAAAGGCATATTTTTTACACTTTTTGAACTTATTTTGGAGCCCTTCCATAGCACAATGCACGATAAAAAGTTTGGTTCTGCACAGAAAATTCCTTCGACATGATACTACTCCCAATTTCGCCAACATTAATTCCATTACCCTTAATAAATCTAACTAAAACGCGATTTTCTTAACTAAAAGGCTTCCTCAAGGTTAAATCCACTCAGTGTATCAGAATAAGGCGACCAAATATATGATTAACTCCCAAGTCGAATTTCGTCTTTAAGATCTACTATTTGACATAGGCGATCTCCAATTCTTTAGAATTACTATGTTCAAATTCCACGATTACAAAAATAGTTTGTCTATGTGAGTATATTACTCACCATTTCACAGTAACCTACCCATTTTAACTGAATATTTTTGTGTTGAGTTTTTGACGGGGTTTTCAAAGGCAATGCCTATTACACTTAAATATACAGGACCATTCTGACCTTAACAACTCACTTGGCATATCCTCCCAACCAAACTTTTAATTTCAGATAACCCACCTCGGACTGAAGCCCTTCACATGTGCCATATGTGGCAAAGACTTCTCTACAGGCAGCAACCTCATCGCGCACTGTCGTTCGCACACCAACCAACACGTGGTCGCGGCAGCTGCAGCGGTTGCGGCTGCTGCGGCAGCATCTACGGTGGCCAATGCCAGCGAGCAGGAGAGGCTGATGGGGGCTGTTGACGGCAACACCATTACCACCGCCGGTATTGGCTGTACTGACAGTGAGCTCGATTTCGACATGACGGTAATTTTTTGTAGCCTTTAGCTTTCGTCTTCATACGCGCATTTCTATTGTTTTTTTTTTTTGCAACATCCAGCCACGCGAACTAGGGGACCCAGACTTAACATTGTCGGCAAGGGCAAGGGCGATTGGAATGGCCATTTCTGGCTGATTGGCAGTCATCAGCCGGTCATACCCAAACCCGAGTGGTGTAGTACCAGAGGGGCTCGAACCCACAGCGCTCTAACAACTACACCACGGGCTCGCTAACGAAACTCACTAGTTGTTTAAACTATTAGGCGCTTTGCAACTGTTGGCGGAGCTCGAGAGAAAGCGTCAAGCATAACAGGGCTAGTGAGTTCTGTTAGCGATCAGTGAACGCGCTAATCAACGAGTGATTAATAAGGGCACACATTATAGCTCCCGCATTCAGGGGGATAATCAGTGGAAGCCCCCCTAAAAAGTTTTGTTCAGTCACCCGAGGTGACTGTCAGATTAGGGGTTACGATTTGCTCTGACCTTGGGAGGAGGAGGAGGAGGAGTTGTATCTTCAATTTCTTAGCAGGACTTGCTCCTCGGATGCATCCTTCTGTCAGGTGTAATAAGCACAGCTATCATCATTAAAACAATTTGCGTCCTGCATGCGGCCCAGGGTTTCGCTCCAGGGGAAATTGTTCAATTTTTTCGAGCTGTTTCTTGCTCGACCGCCCGTTCATAGACGTCCAGTGTATAAGCCTAGTCTTACATTTTAATAATAAAGACCTACCTAAGTGTCAGTGGCTGCCTGCTTATGACAGACTTAACAACTGCTGCCGGCGCGGGGGCGTCCTTTGGCTGTACGTCTTGAGTTATGGATATTGCCCACGTCGAAGTCTCTGTCTTCCCCTCTCTCTGTGTGCAAGGAATGCTTGTTCTTATTGCAATTTGTTCTAAATAGGCTAAAATGGGCTGCGCTGTACAGAAAGGCCTGCCTACGAAGAAGTTGCGGATAGACCTCTCGGGGCATGATTCACCCACCCACCCACCCACTCGCGCGCCGTACTGACTTGCGCATTATTTTTGGGATCGGAAGTCAAGTCTGACGCACCCCCCCCCCCCCCCCCCCCCACCGGCTAGTCAGCGAACAGACCGCGCCTGACAAGTACGCTTACGGCACAGCAGCGGCTGTCAGCTTGCCAGTGGAAAGGCAAATCCACTTCCTTACCCCCATCCTCCTCTTCCCTCACCCGCCTCTTCCCACTTCACCCAGTGAAGACAAATATTTTCCCATGCCACCGCTGCCACCGGCACTGTTGCTGGAACCACAGCAGACGCGTCTTCGTCCGGGTTCCCACCCGCCCTCACGGCGGCCAAGGTCTGCTACACCAAACCTTCCTACGGTGGAACTATCTCCCCTCCTCTACATCTCTGTTTTTGAAACGGAGGAGCCTCTTTCGACCACGCTGTTCCGACTTCCCCTCCTCCACACCGCCTGGATTGAGGCCCACCCGGTGGGGCTCCTGATCCAGCAAGTGCTACTAGCCAGCCAGCCACTGTTGCTGCCTCTCATTCTGTCGATAATCCGCTAGTATTTTTCATCATCATCGCCAACTGACTGTCTGTGGCAAGTGATTCAGCCGAGAAGCAGTAGGCGCCATTGCCTGAGGTTTCGGCTTCAGCATCGGTGATATCATTAGATACGGATGCTCTATACACTGCAGGGAGTTGCAGTATTTATAGGATGCCGTCGCTATGGCAGCTGACAGCTCTCCTCGTCCTCAGGAGGGGGAGGGGTGCGATAATTGATCAATGGCAGGCATTCGCCGCATTCTGCTGAACTCTTGATTAGCCGTGTTGGATATTGGTGTGATGAGTGCTCAGCCCTCTGGCCTGCCAGCTCTGACATTGGAAACAGTTTGCCTACGCGCTCACCTAGTCGTGACTTTAACTTCGAACCCGAGTCTCTCCGGTCAGGGGCGAATGCCCTATCCATCGAGCTATCGGACTCGGCGTCTTGACCGTCTGATAGGTGTACGCCTATCCACTGATGTATGCTCCCGATCAACAACCGTCCTGGGACTCATTTTTTTGCTTGTATCGGCAAGTAATTTAAGTGTTAGAAAGGATAGAGCGTCAGGGCATTTGCGAGGATCAACAGGAACCAGATGAAAACGCCAGAGTGTTGTCCATGTCCTCTAATACGATGCCGGAAAGACAAAGCTTACCTGTTGGGAGTGTATCTCAATTTTGACGATGTCCACCTGAAGGCCCGGGGACAGTGACACGCTTGGGCTAGTTTTAAGTGGTTGTTGACTGGCATTGCATCCACCACACTCTCTCCTCCTATGCCTCCCAAAATCAACACAGAGTCGGGCGCAGGTGGCCTGAGCCTCCATGTTTGATTCACATCGGATGGAGTGGGAGAGTCATAAAATCCACGGCTAACTGGCGCCTGAGTATGCACCTACGAGGTCTAGCAACGCCCCCCTTCCCCACCCCCATGTTCGGCACTTGTTGGGGGAGCGCTACTGGATTCATGCCTGTCATTCTCTGAGGTGACGGCCATTTTCTTCCAGTGTATATACCATGCAGCCTGTTTAAAGGGGACCGACTGAAAACCAAAGTCCCCCCAAATACGAGCCGTCCCACACAACCCCCATCCGTAATGTATTGCGATATAGGCGGGCGATTGGTCGTAGCACATTGAGGACCGCCGGAGTTTTACGCGGCGAATTAGCATTTGCCCTTCTAGAACAGTACTTTTATGTAGTTTGTGAGCATGTCATAAGCAGTAGTGTCAACTAAGAGAAGGTTCACCAAATCATAAGTCAGGTAAGAAAAAAGTTTGTAGGACCAGGCAAGACGATAAACTATACAAAGGCTGCGCCACGCGCCAGTCGCCAGCTGTGTCTGCACGCCAGTTGTAGTGTAGCTTTGTCTACGCGATGTGTACCCTACCGTCTGCAGCCAATCAAATGAAACAGGAGTATCGATTGACTTGGAGCTTATACGCTTATCAAGCAGCGTAAGAAAAGCTGATAGCGCGCAGAGTGAATAATAACGCTTTGGAGAAGGGCCTGACAGAGCGAAGACAGGATGAGTCACGCGCTGGGTGACAGACTCCCACAAGCACCTTCGGAAATTTAATAAGTTTAGAATGTTTTATTTTTAGTTTATGGGTAAAGTTTTACCATGCTCTGCTCATAGCCACCTCCCTCCCCCATATATTAGTGAAGGCACTGCCTATATAGGCGTTGGCTTGCAGTGACTGCTTTTATTTGCAACGTGTATATAAGCGTGTTTTGCCTGCCCCTCGATCTGTGCACATCAATGCTAGTTGACCTTTTATCACGGCGGGAAGGGAGTGGCCGGGGGCAGGGCGGGCGGGTCGTACCGCACTCCATAAACCAACCCGTCTCTCGCTCCTTGTCTTGCGCACGTTCACCAGGTTGGGAGAATGTCACTCGACCGGCCGGCACCCCGTCCCCCCGCCGCGCCAGTCCTCCGGCTGAATACGCGCAGCGGTGTACGCGTAGACACACACACACACACACACACACACACACACACACACACACACAAGCTTAGATTCGGCGCCTTCAGGGGCATTTTCTCCTTAGAAGAAGATTGTGTCCGCCCCCCGCCCCCTACTCTGTGTGGGTGCGGCTTTTCACACGTGTTCGTGCTGCAGTAGTGTGTAGTCATATGACGAAGCAAAGTTCAACCTACGCTGGAGTGTGTAGCATGTGACCGCCGCTGAAGCGCAATGGCAAGACTGAGACACCCGGCGCGTGCCCTAATGAAAACCATGCTTGCACCTTCGTTGGGCAGCCGTCTGGATTTTTGGTTATCGATGCTGGAAGTGGAACTTGCGTCACCCTTTTCTTTACAGCGAACCTCGCCTCACGTGTTTAATCCGTTCCAGCACCGAGCCCGTTGCGTGAAATACTCGTCTTGCGCGACGTAGCCAATGAGTAAGTAAGTAAGTACGTAGCCAATAAAAATGCATCAGTTCACTGATTGGCCACGGACGATTGAGCACCCACCACGCCCTGGGAGCAAGACTCAACGGCGGACACAGGCACCCACACACACACACTGACAGCTCGCTAGCTGATCGAAAACTCATCAGTCGAAGCAAATTTTCGGGCTGGTGGTTCGCTCGTTGTCTGAATTGCTCGTAGATGGTGGGACTGCTCGTCACCAGAGGTTCCTCTGTATACGCTGTAGCGGTCTAGAATGTGCGATCTACTATAACCACTACACTATGAGTATTCAGTCTGATAGAAGAAGGCAGTCAAATGTTAGGACCAGTTTAATTGTACACAAGGCAAGTTGCCGTGAATAGACTGTCTGCTTGCAAGAGTTAAAAGCGTCAGCCTGGGAACTTGTCAGCAGCGGTGTGTTATGTAAGCGTCTTACCTTGTTCGTGTCAGAACTTCAAAGTGCTTGTGGGGTGTCCGATTGGGCAGGTCAAAGGCGAACATGAACACAAAGAACTATGGGTGAGAAGGCAGGCAAGCTGGCTGGCTGATGCGCACTAGGTACGCGCTGCCTGCGCATGTGGCCTTAACTATGCTGAGGTCAAGTCTGGGGCGGCCGTGCTTTATTGTAGCGTCTGCTAGTTAGCAAGCTTGTCTGGCTAGTAACCCTTGTTGGATCAGGAGCCCCGCCGGGTGGGCCCCAATCCCGGCGGCGAGGAGGAGGGGAAGTCGGAGCAGCGTGGTCGGGAGGGGCTGCTCCGTCGTCAAAAACAGAGATGGAGAGGAGGGTAGATAGATCCACCGTAGGAAAGTTTGGTGTAGCAGACCTTGGCCACCGTGAGGGCGGGTGGGAACGGACGGAGACGCGTCTGCTGTGGTTCCCAACATGGGAGGGGGGTTGGGGAGCGTTGGTGGCACGCGTATATGAAGGCTCTGGCACCAGCTGCCCCGTGCGCTAACCACAACACGGTGCCCCTACTGGCTGGCTAGTAGACCTTGGTGGGTAGGAGCTCCGCCGGCGGGCCTCAATCCCAGCGGCGAGGAGGAGGAGGAGTTGGAGCAGCATGGTCGGAGGGGGCTGCTCCCTTCATCAAAAACACAGATGGAGAGGAGGAGGGTTTGGTGTAGCAGACCTTGGCCGCCGTGAGGGCGGGTGGGAACACGATCGAAGACGCGTCTGCTGTAATTCCCTAGTAAGCTTGTCGCGGCCTTTGGAACGCGGGAAAAATGGAACACTAGCGCAGCCATTGGGACAGCTGCACAAGGCATCGTCTTGATTCACATGTGTGTTAGTTTGATCACATTTGGCTTTTTACACCGAAAAATCATGCTAGCCTTACTTATTTGCTCGGTGAAATAGTACGCTATAAGGCCACGGAAAAGGTAAGCGTGCAATCTACATTGCAAAATAAAGGGATTTTTAATCTATTGGTATAATGCAAAATTTGAGTATATGGGATAATTCAATTGACCCAATTGTGAATATTTCGTGGCCTCGGTGGGATTCGAACCCACATCAACAGGACAGGCTTATATCCACCCAACGCTCTACCCTACTTGGGCTGATTTATCCGCCGAACCAGCAATACGGATACAGTAAGCTGACTGGGATAGGGTTTAGAACGATTCGGTATTTATTAGGAAATACAGAGTTGACAAAGGTGTTCTTTGATAAATAGAGTTAGTGAGAAGAAGACAACTCGATCGCTGGGATAAGACTTTTATTCGCCTGAAGTTTTAACATCAGTCGCGGATTCATCATCAGAGACATTAGCATGAAACGGTAGCAGAAACGGGTAATGCATGCATGTAGTACATACGGTATTTATAAGATGTAAATATAAGTAAATAATTAATTTGTAAATGCCGCAAACTCTCGTGCATGCATTACCCGTTTCTGGTACCGTTTTATGCTAATGTCTCTGATGATGAATCCGCGGCGGACGTTGAAACGTCAGGCGAATAAAAGTCGTGTCCCAGCGATCGAGTTGTCTTCTTCTCAATTACTTTCTGGGACTCGTATGCTCGCTTGCATTGGCAACATAGAGTTAGTCCTGCCGGCGAACAGTTTATCAATTGCTAACGTTAGAGTAATTCGGTGTAGTTCAGTATGTTAACGGGCAATAGGCATTGCCATCAAAAGCCCTATTTAAAGCGACATAAAATGTAACTGAACATAACGATGTAAGGAGTAACATATCCATTTGGAAAAGAAAAAAACCGTTTTTGTAGAATTGAGAATTAAAGCACGACTCCCTGGAGAGTCAGGGTAACGTGATGGTCGAGGTTGTGCTATAAGGATACAGTGCCGTCTGGAGGGGGGAGGGGAAGAGCTGATTTCAGAGGGTTGTGGTTACTTTTGGGTCTAACTGCCGCACGAACAGTCGCCGTGTATGTGTACCAAGAATGAAAGAGCGTTCAGAAGTCAAGTTAGGCGAGCGAACGCTTTCGATTAATTCATTATCAGGCAATACAATAATATAAGGTGATATTGGTCGAAGCACGAGGCGGCTATCCAAGCGCACGAGAGAACACAATCAGTAAAGTCGATATCAAGCGCAATTCTGGCTCACTTGGTTGACAGCAGCCATCGGGTAGACCTCAACCAAGCGTTTAGAGCCATCTATAAAGTGCCGGCAAAGTTTCTGCGTCAGCAGATACTTGTAACGGCAGAGTCAGTCGCCATACGCCTCACTAACCCAATCTTATGTGCACAGAAGGCGTTTGTAGCGGCCCTAAGGCTCCCGTGGCCGAAGCCTGACTCAACATCCCCGCCCCCACGCGTCTTACCCTGGCGCAAAATAGTACGAGGCACCGATAGCCAGCATCCCCAGGCCACTCACGCTTTCACGAGACAATGACTTCTTGACCTTCCAACAAAATGCGAGCCAAGGACGAGGGGAGGACATGAACTAATTGTTGGACCTCCTTCCCCTCCCCCACCCCTTCCCCTATCTGGTCCCCAATTAAGACTAGAATCCGACCCCTTTGATCCCTTTACGCCTCTCTCCCCTATTTTCCCTAATTACTTCTGATTGGTTGTTTTAACTTTTGTTAACTCTACCCTCCCGTCCCCTCTTACTGTTGCTAGTTTTTCATTGACGCCTTTTATCTTTGACGATGGACTCCACAAGAGACTTAAAGCTCAGAAGAATAGCATTAGGGTTTTCCGGTAATCGAAACGCCTTCGTCTTCTATGGACACTCCTGAGATGCGCGAACATTTGCCTCCTCTCATTTAATTGACCATGTTCTTCTCTGTGCATCTCCCACACCCAGGCATTACTGGCCAACGGCACAAACGCATCTCCTACCGCCAGTGTTGCTGCCAGCACTGCTGCCGCGCTTTCGGCACCGCCCGGCGGCCCCTTCCTCCTGTCCTCCTCTCCTCGCAGTGGCCTGCCCGTTCAGCACTGCTTTACCGCGGATCCCAACATGCTGCTCTCCCTCATACCCACGGGCGGTGGGACGACTGTAAAGTCTGAGACCCAGACATACCACCACCACCAGCAGCCTATGAGTGGGCGGTCCGACGTCGTTAGCAGCGTTGCTGCCTACCTCACAGCCGTGCCATCCCTGTCTGTTGCTACCGCTACTGTCCCCAGCAACTCCTCCTGCTCAGAACGCAAGTCCGCTCCCGTCACCCTCTACCGTCCTGACCCCACCCTGGCGAAGCCCACACCACTGCCCACCACCACCTCCGCCGCCACCACCACCACTACCGCTGCTGCTGTACACACAACCGCCTGGGGAGACTACCCTAAACCCTTCCTACCAGACCACCCCAGCTCCTTTACCTGTTTTCCCCAACGGATTACTGCGTCCACCTTTTCACCAGCATCATCTCTGGTGGGAGGAGACCCAGAGAGACAGGAACAGCAGCATCTGTTTGCCGCAGCACCCCCTAAGGTTTCCCCACCACGGTTGAACCTGAGTTTCGCCGAGGAGAGCCTGCTGTTTCGGCAGCAGCCGGACACTGGCTTTGTGAAGTCAGAAAACCCGACCAGTACCGACGAAGGCGACGGCCGCGGCGGCGGCATTGGAACCAATTTGTAGTTTTTGATCTCAATTGCCAATCTACACTTTTTGTATATTTACTGTCACCCCTGTCTTACAAACACAATCCACTCGGACTGTCCTCTCCTAACCCTTGCATGCGTATAGCCCGAGTGCTACTCTCTCTCTCTTTCTCTCGCTCTGTCTCCTCTCCTTCTCTCTCTCTCTCTTACACACACATGTATATGACGGTTTATGTGGAAATATGATGATACTCGTTGTATTTAACGATCGCCTAACTCCTGTGCGTGGATGGGTGCATCAGACTCGTGTCCGTTACTTTTCTTTTCTCGGTTCTTTGCCTTCTGTCATCTTTGATAAATACATAAATGATTCATTACTTGCACCCGACGTCCCATTTTTCACGGGTCAGCTTACCCACTGACTTCTCGCATAAGACGCGCGTGTTCGCGGGTAAATTTGCTTGTCTGACGGACACGTGACGTGTCCAATTTGGGCTAGATGCTTGTGACTACCAGACAAGCGCGTGACGAGGCAAAAAAGGCAAGTCTCTTTTTTTGGGCATTTCGGAATCTGGCATTTTCTAAAAGTCCGCCAGAAACCACGAGTTAGTTGAGGCATGGTCTTATCGGTAGATAACTTCGACCGAGCGTTAGTACTGGGTTTTTTATCGTCATGTCTCCGGGCCCAGGATGCCGCAACTGTCGGAGGTTAGTTGGTTTTTCCGTGGATAGTCCGATTTTGTCAAGTGCGTCCCTCAGTCATTATGCTCCGACTGCCCTCCTGTGCAACCAAGCCTCCCCTCCCCAGGTGGCTTTGCTATGGACAATAACCCCCGATCGAGCATTTTAAACGGTTGAGAAGAACATTCGATCGCTGGGACAATACTTTTATTCGCCTGACCTTTCGACTTCCGTTGCGGATTCTTCGTCAGAGACATGAGCAGAAAGCAGTAGCAGAAGTGGGCAACGCATACACAAAAGGTTGCAGTATTTATAGGACAGAGTAATTACTGCACACATTTAACGATAATTGCCCTCTTGTGGGTTACTTGTTTGATGACCGGCATGTGGGCCCTGACTTGCTGAACTTTCATTACGCGTGGTGGAATTGGACGTGATGATTGCTCGGCCATCTGGTTCCCTGGGGTTGGCGTAAGACGACGCGGGGTCTGTGCGTGCCCCAAGTGGCCATTTGCTTTGGCCATTTGCTTCAACCGTTGTGGGAGTCCCGAAAGAGGTCAAGAAGACTGGAGGCTGGGTGGTCGACACCCAAGCGTATCACCACGCTCCTTGTCCTCCAACAAAATAATGTGCCCAGGGTTCTAGCACGTCAGGGGAGGGGCGTCACGGATCCCAGTTCACACGCATCCTGTTTGCGATTATCCTTTGACTCAGTACCCCGGTGTACCGCGTGCGTCCATTCTGTCGACGCCAAAACAGCGTTTCTGGTACCCGAACAAATCGAACCCTGTGCTATTCGGAAGCTGCCCAGATACGGCGGCAAAAACCCGACTTATGCAAGCAGTTTGAGCCCGGAAGTTCAGACGAATAAAATTACGATTTGAGTACTCGAAACGCATTCTCCTTCTCTACCTATACAAATACCTGGGATGCGAATATTTGCCTCAAAATGAGCGCAACCCTCCCACCTACAGTTTACCTATATAAAATTGCACCCGGCGTCGGGTATATCTAGTGCGAGACACAGAATTTCGCCTTCATACGATTCACCTCTAAGCGTGCGTGTCCCATTCCCTTCCAGTCAGTTCTTCTGACTGCTATCCAAAGTTTTCCTTGATAAAACTAGATGGAACCAGCCTTATGTTGCATCGGGTGCCCGGGCACCCCCTAGTGCGGGACACGCACATAGCCCTTCTACGCTTCACCCATCCATCGCAGTCAGCTTATGTGACATCTGATTGCTGTTAACAATCTGGAACTTTGAAAAACGCTGCCGACTACGGACTTTCAATTCAGAGTGTCTAATACAGTTTGGAGTCCTCACATTTTGACTGCAATGTACCTTAGACCTCCGCGAAAGATGCAGGGGGTGGTGGTGATCGAGGGCTGGCTGACCTACCACCTAATGCATGTGCGATACAGCGGACCCTCAGTAGGAATTTCAGACTTACAAGGGGCCTCTCACAAGGAGCAATATTCTTCCCCCCTCTTTTTCCACATCTTTATCAATGACCTTGGGGTTCCGAAAAAGAAAATGCGATCACTGGGACTTAATTTTCCTGACGTTTCCGACTCCGTCGTGAATCCTTAGTCAGGTAATCGTAAACAGGTCTGAGACATGCGCAGATAAGGGGTGATACATGCACAGATTGCACGGCATTTATAGTTCACAGCGGTCACCCGCATGCGTACTATAATTGTCCGTTCCTGTAGCCACCACTGGAGGTCTTAATTGGTGCGGTGATTGCTCATTAATTGCAACAACGTTCTTGTCCGCGTCGGATGCAGGTTTGATAATTGCTCGATAATTACGCTTGCTGTCGTCAGAGTTGCGTCCAGTCCTTCCCACGTGACTGATTCTCTTGATCAGGAAATTTCTCAGTATACCGTATGGGAACGCCATATCGTTGCGCTTGTTGATGGACTGGGGGCCTCAGAACCATGCCTCGAGCAGCTCGCGGCTCATGCGGTTGTCCTCTTCTGCGAGGATTTCGGCCTCGTAAAAGTTGAAAATATGGCCGGGTCCCGTTGAGTGAGCTGCAACCTTGGGGATGGCATCGGAGAGGACGTTGAGATGAGCCTTTTCGCGGACGATGCTGCGGTATGGAGCCAAGATATCAACCCCGACACGGCTATCCAGCGAGTGCAAACCGCGACAGAAACGATGGTCCAATGGAGCCGAAAGTTGAAGATGCAAGTGAACGTCCAAAAGACGGAGTTAGTAGTGTTCAGTACGACCCCGAGTGAAAGAAAAGGAATCAGGGCGATTGAGGTTGATGGATTGCAGATCATCCAAAGACCAACGGCTAAATTCTTTGGAGTGATGTATGACTCGGGGCTAACGTTTAATGGACACACTGATTTCGTCCCGGAAAAGGCGCAGAAGCGACTTAATATGGTGAGGGCCTTAGTTGGAACAATCTGGTGATGGCGTCCGGAGGACATCAAAAAAGTATACACTGCCTGCGCACTACCAATGATTGAGAACGGATCAGCAGCATGGATGCCATGGATCTACCGCTCACGACTTGGCAGGTTGGAACGCCTGAACCTGAAAGCAGCTCCAATTACCACGAGCCTCCCAATCTCATTTCCGACGGAGATGGTGCTACTAGACGCCGATTTCCAGACGATAGAGGAGAGGGGCAGGTTCGAGGCCATTAGGGCCTACGAACACAGCCTGAGACTTCCCGCACAAAGCCTCCGCAGACAGATGGCCGAGAAGCAACATCCAACCCGGCTAAAGCGGACCTCAACCTGGAGGGAGAATGCGCGCAGATGCTTGCACCAAACTCTGGGAGAGGATTCGGAGATGCCTAGAGAGCTTTTCGCTACCAACACGCTAGCCCCATGGCGACAACCCAACATAAATATGCTAAGGAATTTTGAAGATCTCTGCAGCAAAGCAGAGATGGTAGAAAATCGGAAGCGAATGGAGGATAAGCTCAGCTCCCTACCGGAAACGTCCCTGACTAGTCCTACCGACGGGTCGGCGATAGATGGATGCAGGCAGGGAGGTGTGGGAGTCGTGGTGACGAAGGGAAGCTGGAATAATTCATCAACAGTTGCAGCGACCAGGAGAAGGGACATATGCTACAGCTCACCCTTTGATGCCAAGATGCTAGCCCCACTGATGGTGGTGGAATAGCTAGAACACCCACCCGAGGACTGAAGTTCTGCTAGAATCCTTACTGACCATCAATTCGCTTTAAATGCCCTACAGAACTGCGGGACAGGAGAAGACCTGAAGAAACCGTTGGTACAGCAGGTGATGAATGTTCTGGAGAGAGCCACAATAGGAAGGAGAGTGGAAATTGCGTGGATTCCCAGTCACGTGGGTATCCCCGGGAATGAACAAGCAGACGCTGAAGCACCAGCGGCCAGGACTGAACCGGATGGTATACCGACATCCTTTGCGGCAACGATGAAAGCAGTCAGACGAATGACCCCCAGGCCACAAATGACACATAAACGCGGCCGAAGAACGTAGACGGCCCCCAACAACTGGGATGAAGAACAGAAAATGACTCGGCTAAATATAACGACCTTAGTGAGATTTAGGACCGGACATTGTCCAAAGCTGAATCACATCAGGAAGTGGTACAATCTGACTGATGATTCCACGTGAACAGCCTGTGTGGAGGAGAAGCCCAACGAACACCTGATGGAATGCGCAGCTGAGATGTTCGCCAGAGTTTAGGAGTTTAGGTGTCGACAACAGACTAAGAGCGCCGATCGACCTAACCGTCCGAAGCCTCTCTGCCACAGTCTGGTGTCTGGAGAAGATTCGGAAGTCGTGGTTCTAAAGCCACTTTCCTTGCAATTGATCCTAGCAACAACAACAACAAACCACCACTGTCATCATGATCATCGTCGTCAGCATCATCAATCACCGCCCCTGCTGTCATTGGTACGAACTTCATTGTGTTATTATTTAACCGACAACACAGACCAACATCCCCGAAGCTTTTCGACCTATGTGGGCCTCATCAGGTGATGGCAGGTCAACTCAAGTGTAGCAGCGGAAATTGCTGCCACGCTCGAGTTTCGAACTCGCGTCTCTCCGGCCAGAGGCGAACGCTCTAACCATTGAGCCACGGGTCCGCCGTGCTGTTGGTTTTTGATCGGGACTATATATGTTATAGGGTACTTTTACTCCGATCTGTTTCAGGATGTACCCATCTTCTATCATTGTCATTAGTAGCGAGCCAATTGGAACCCAAATTGTATATGTTACTCGCCAACTATTAGTAACAATGTTATTATTTTAACGGCAACACAGACCAACATCACGAAGCTTTTCGACCTATGTGGGCCTCATCAGGTGATGGCAGGTCAACTCTAGTGTAGTAGTGGAAATTGCTGCCACGCTCGAGTTTCGAACTCGAGTCCCTCCGGCCAGAGGCAAACGCTCTAACCATTGAGCCACGGGTCCACCTTGTTGTCGGTTTTTGATCGGGACTATATATGTTATAGGGTACTTTTACTCCGATCTGTTTCAGGATGTACCCATCTTCTATCATTGTCATGAGTAGCGAGCTAATTGGAACACCAATTGTATATGTTACTCGCCAACTATTAGTAACAATTTTATTATTTGTTGTTTGTTGCTGTTTGTTATTCGTTGTGTTGTTTATCACCGCTCGTCGTCAGCATCATCAATCACCGCCGCCGCTGTCATTGGTACGAACTTCGTTCTGTTGTTTATCACTACTCGGGGGGGGGGGGGGGGGGGTAGCAACACAGTCATCGGCGCGCCTTCCGTTATTAGTAACCTAAGGCGCAGGACGTTTGCTAGCCTCGTCAGCAAGGTTACACTTTGCCCATCCTCGGCAGAACCGCTTTTCCTAGCTGTCGAATCATCATTCTTCATCTTGCACTGATTGCTCCTTTCTCCTTCCTTCCTAGTGAATCAGCGGCATGCCCAGTTTGTTGTAGACTGGAAAAAGGTCGGCGACAGGACTGGCATACTTTTGATGCCAGAGAGAGGCAACCTTTAGAAGGCGGCCCATTCCTAGCGTCCCAGTGCGTGCGTGCGTGCGTGTCCGAATCTTGGCAGCTGGACAACTAATCGACCGGAAAGGGCGTGCCGGCCATGTGCATCCCCGAATTCTTTGGTATGCCACTAAAGTGCAGGTTGCACATTAATTCTTAGTTGGTGCACTCGAAATTATGACCAAGGAAAACTGGAGGACGCAAAGGTGATGGCTAGCTGACAATTTGGTGCAAATAGTGTTCCTGTTTCCTCCTCCATCAAAATTGATGTGGTTAGATGTTTTTACGCAAGGGAATGGGACAAATAACCACATTTAAACTAGGTGTTCTCAACTAAGCATTTCCAAAACGATCCTTCAAAATGGAAAAATGCCTCCCCCCGCCTTGGGCTTGTCGTTATGACAGAGTCCGGAAGAAGAAGATGACTCGATCGCTGGGACAATGCTTTTATTCGTCTGACGTTTCGAGATCCGTAGTGGATTCGTCATCAGAGACATAGTCAGATAGCAGTAGCAGATACGGGTAGCGTATGCACAGGAATTGGCAGTATATAAAGGGTACAGTCATTAATGCAAACATACAACGACAATTAATAATAATTGCCTTCTTGCGTGTTGATAGTTTGTTGAACGGCATGCGGGCCCTGACCTGCTGAACTTTCATCGCGCGTGGTGGTGATTGCTCGGCTGTCTTGCCCTCAGGTGTTGGCGTAGGATGACGCAGTGGCCTGTCCATTCCCCAAAGTAGTGACTTACTTTGGGCAAATTGAGCCTTAGCACCGCATAGGGATTGGGCTAATTGTTGTACTTGTGTATGGATTGGGGGCCGTGAACCACGACTCAAGTTATCCTCGGCTTACCCGATTGTCACATCTTGCGAGAATTTCGGCCTTGTAGTGGTCGTTGCCTGGCCTTCCTGTCGTGACCTCAATCCGTCTAGAAATCAAGGTCGTGGCGGCCGCCAAACTTCCTGGCGCACGAGAAACAGGCTGTCCACGTCGATTTCTATCCACACGCTGTCCAACCAATCACAGACCGACCTAGCCAATGAACGCTCTCTCTCTCTCTGCCTACTGGCCTGACTGCTGTCAAACTGGCAATTGGGACCGGCCCAATCTCCTGGGTGTTCGTGCTCTCCCAATTCAGACTTCTTTAATCTATTCTCCTTTCCTCTGTGTACACAATTTACTCTTCCTTACATGCTGGCCTTTCCTAGACTTCTTCTCCACTAAGTAACCATGGTCTGAAGATCACAGTTGCTCCGGTTTAACTTGCTTAACCCCCCTGCGATAGCCTCATCAAATTTGAATGTGTGGCTGGGTCCCGTCGAATGAACCGATACTTGAGGATTAGCATCATTTCGCCGCACGGCTGCCGCGTGTTCGGCGAGTTGCGACTTGAGAAGTCAGATCATGTAGACGACTCCGGATGTTTCTGGCAATGGTGGCAGTGGGTCTTTCGGTTTCATAATCTGAAGTCTCCGGCCTGTGGTGGGAGAAGGCGGTCGACTGCCTGCGAGTCAAGAAGATCAGGGGTAAGAGCGAACGCCGGTGACTGACAGCATTGCTGCATTTCAGCAAACCACTTAGAGGACAACGAAAAGTAGATTAGTGTTATAGGAACGGGAGCGGCGATGCACTCAAAGCGTACGGCCGTTAACTCAGCGTGAGGAACTATCGATCAGCGTGCACACGCGACTGCCGTTCACACAGCGTGGGAAACTATCGATTAACGGTAGGCCAGAACATGGGTCGCATGCGATAGGCCAGGAGCATTCTAGACGGACTAGAGCTTTAGAACTAGGCTTTATGGACAAGCTAAGAACCCCGTTTTCTCTGTATTTTCCGGAATAAAGCCCTTGCCACCAGGACCGCGTCTTTGCCTTCACCTGCCTATTATTCGGGGCCAAAACAGCAGGCAACGCATTTGACATCCAGATGTTAAATACGGGATAAAACAACTAGCGGCACAGACGAACATGCAACATGATTAGCAAAGACCAACTGCTGAAGATATTGGCAGGAGCGATAGCACAAGTGGCAGCAGAGAAGGCAGCTGAAATAACAGCCTCAGAAGCAGAAAAGTCAGAAACAGAAGCAGAAGAGGTAGCAACCGAGAAAATGGCAAAAGAAGCAGGGGCAGCAGCCGAAGAAGCAACAACAATGGCAGAAGCAGCAGCGTCAACAAAAGCACGAGAGTCAGCGACAGAAGCGTCACCTACGGCTGAGATAGAGGAAGAACCTATCTCCAGATAGCAAATCCCGACAGAAATCGTAATGGATAGCGGCACCCAATTCACGTCAGCACTGTTCGGACAGTTGTGCCAGAAATGAGAAAGCCGCAATGGATATTGAACAATGTGCGAAGCCTATCATGATTTCTACTAAAACAACATTTTATGCAATAATAATGCTGAAAATTTGATTCCAAAGTGGTAAATCAGAAGCAGGAGGAGCGTTTACCGCGAGAGTTTTATTATGTTTCCGGTAATTGTCTCGTCTGCCCATCTTCAGAGAATGGACACCCTGGCTCATGGTCCTCGTCTTTGTGCCGCTCTTTCGTCCATGTGCGTGTTTTACCAATCACGGTTGAGTCATTGAATGCGTCTCGCTCCTCGCCTTCGGCCTCCTCGTTTACGCTCTCTCACCGTGCTGCGTGTGTTAGTTTCGCCCTCATGCGTGTTCGTCCCGTGGCCCATCGTCGCACCCCGAATTGTTTCAGGCATATACACGTTGGCTGCAGTGATGGTTGATGGCTCCGGTCGTTCTATTTCATGTCTGTCCCGGATACGAATGTTCCTAAAATGACATAGGGAACCGGTAAATTTATTTGGCGGTTTACTAAACAGCTGGTCGACATCCAGTCTTCTTTAATCTGCCATGATGTGCGATCATTACCTCGGCCCACAACTTAAATAACGTCAAAGTTGAAGTCGTGCCCCATCTCTGCAACACGCGGTTCTACCCCGACTTTGGGTCCAACGTTCTTACAGCTAGCTGATGCTCATGCATTCGCGTTTGTAGTTGACGGCCGGTTTCTCCAACATAAGTGCACATGCCGCAGCTGCACTGAAGTCGGTAGATGACGCCTAACTTCTCCTGCTTAGGTATAAAGTCTCCCGGCTGCGTTACTTATTGCCGGATTGTGCAGGTAGACTTATGGGAAAACCCGATCCCGAGAGGCACGAGAGATCTTGCCACAATTTCTGAGACCACTTTCACATGTGGGATGCTTCGCCAAAACATCGATGGGAAGGTTTCGCGGTCCGCGTTTCTGGTAGCATTCGAGTCCGTTCAAAAAACGCTCGTGAATAGCCATTTGCTCTGTTAAGTCCCCGGAGGGGCTCTGTCTCGTTCCATCTGGTAGGTAGCTTGCTGCAGTGGGTTTCTAACAGTCAGTATATCGTGCGTATACTACTTCACTTGTGCTGCAGCGGGTGATTGCTATTGCAACTAAATAGTTGCGAAGTGTTTGTTGGTTTACGGTAGACAGACATCGCCAATTAACCACCTGGTTAGCGGCATAAGAGAACGTCCAGGAACTGAAGTCTGCCCCTCACCTCGTCTTCCATTGTGAACTGTAGATCAGAAAAAATTGAGGTGAATTATTCCTTGCAGTGGTTGAGTGCACTCTAGTTGATGACAACGAAAGTGCGTCAACTTAGCATGCCCAAACCTCCGGCTGGTATTCTTCAAACAACCATCTTTCAACGTTTTGTAATACAGCCGCGGCAATAAGCCCAGAGATTGAGGATCCCACTGGAGTGCCTTTGATTTGCTCATATGTGGTACCTTCAAAGATGAAGAAGGTCCTGATGCAATACTCTATGAGTTCTGTCACATCCTGAACCGTGGGTGACTATCTCCCTCATCGTAATTCTGTTGTAGGCTACAGATGGCTTCGACAGCAAGCGGTCTGGACATGAAGAGGTATATGATATCGAATGATATCATCCTTTCATCTGGCTCAACTGTGACCGTCTTTATTTTGTCCAGGAACAGTACAACCGAGTAGACTGTCGTTTGTGAGCCCCCGCAAAAAACATTTACCTTTGGAATAACCAGCTTGCCAGTCCGTATGTAAGCGTGCCTCGGAGGGAGACGATTGGCCCTAAGGGAACGTCTGACTTGTGGACTTTTAGGGAGGCCGTAGGATCGTGCCATAGATGCTTCGCTTGGCTTCGCCATGTACTAATCGTTGATGGTGATTACCTTTTCTTTCTTTAGTTGACCCAGGCTTCTACTCAGCCACGATGGGTAGAACACGCATACGGAAGAAAGAGCGGCATAACGACGAGGACCATGAGCCACAGTGTCTATTCTCTGAAGATGGGTAGACGAGACAACTACCCCGAAACGCTCCTCTTTCTCCTAACATTTTATGTGTTTGCATCGTATAAGTAGAGTTGGTGTACTCGAGCATGAATTTATCTTTTTGTTACGGCAAGTAGAAACGGGGGACGTCCCCAGCCTATGCGGAAAAGATGACCTGATCATGCGTGTCACAGCAGACCAAGCCAATCACGAAATGCTCGCATGAACTCAGCTAGCCAATCAACGTATGGCGCAGCATTGAGCACGCGCGATGAGCTTTCTCACGCGGCGGCCCGATCAATGGCCGATATGCTAAGAGGCGATTGTCGCGCCAGAAACGGCCAATCCATGACTGGCTCGTCATAGGCCAGAATGTTCTTGAATGGCTAGGAGTCCAATAAACGGAGCAAGTGAAAGCGAGGCGTTAATTGCGTGATGTGGACTGGCAGAATGAAGTGTTTGACGCTAGAACCCTCTCTTTCTCTCATGCAAAGTTAGTCGAAATTCTGAAATACGTTCACAATTAAGAAGGATTACTGAAGTGGCGTTGGAAAAACTTAGTATTGGGCGGCCCAGGATACCAGCTTTCGAATGTAGGCTTTTTGGTTGCATGTAGAAATCTCACTCGGGAAAAAATGACCAATCATATAGTATGCAGTTTTCGATGCCTTTAAAAATTTGAATTTATTTTATGGAAAACGTAAGCAAAAGTATTCTTGGTTATATTCATTTGGTAGCAAAACACGTCTTCTTCGTATTTTAAGCTCAAAGAGGTAGTATATTTATATCTAACGGGTTTTTCAAATTCCAGAATATTTTGGACTTGCCATAGCGCTCACGCTTGGGAATTCCACTCTACAAGCTATATGCTTTCCGGGCAAGAGAGGTCATGCATTCTTCCAAGCAATTAAGAAGATATGGTGTAATATTCATAAAAAAATACAATGGATGAAGACAACGTCATACACTTCATAAGCGGCAGTATTAAATAAACCTATACGATGCCCTTTGAATTTACACTATACGATCTTAAAAAATCCCATAATTGGAACACTTTTCAAAACCAAAATATAGCTCCTCGACGAGTAAACAGGTTAAAGAAGACGACATTAGTTGCCGTGGATACAAGAAAAGATATTTTTGTGCATGTTTCACATAAAACATAGATATATTGGTAAGGACAGCAAAAATAAATAACTAAATGCATACTACTTAAGTAGTCATCTTTTATCAGATGCTGTTCAAATGCCATGCTCATAGGTCGAGGGACATCATTGTAAAGTGCGCTCAGTGAGGAGTTGTCAGCAAGAGGCGGGGGTAACGCACATTGACCGTCTGACATTGGCATCGGCCACGGAAGTAAAAGAGTCTGCATGAACGTTTTGATAACCCAATACTATATTAATTAGTTGTATAATCACTGCCTCGCCTGTTGCTAGCGTCCGCTGGCGTAGGGCTTTGAAGAACTTGCCTGGTGTCCAGGAGACAAACAACCTGAAAGGCTTCCTCGGGTTCGAATCGGTCATTAGTGTTGACTAGGTGTACGAGGATAGGACTTCAAATCTCCAAGTCTCACCTTTATTAAGCCAGGTGGTTGTGTGTTCACGCGCCCCTTTTTAATAGGCGCCCATTTGGTCAGACAATGTATCCCGCTCCCCCAGTTCAAATAATTTAAACAGTGTGAAAACGATGAGTGTTAATCATTAGATCTTTATAAACTCTCATAGCTTCAGTATCCACGCAACCGTATAGGCCCGATGACGAATTGTTTCAACAATATGTTTGCCTAATTGATGGTGGATTTTTTGACCATTACACTCGACGATCACTTTCGCTAAAACCGCTTATGTGCTGTAATGCATACCCCTTGCACACTGTTAAGTCCCCCAGTTGTACGTGTGGAATGGAAGACAAACAGGAAAGCAGAGAACAGTTTATTGCAACAGTCTCTGTGTGTACATCAACTTCTACGCGTGTGCTTCAACTTCGTAGCGACTTCATGGGCAGCAGTTTGTCTCGTCCGGAGCTTGTCCTCTATGTCGGCAGCACGTTCACTTGTGTGGGCAGCAGAATCCTGCCTCCTGTCGGAAGCAGCATATTTAACGACCAACGGCTTTGCCCGCTTTATCTCTTCTCATTGGTCCACCCGCGAGTGGCCTACTCGGGCAACCATCGTGTGGTGTCCTCAGGGTGGCACGTGGCGGCGCTGTTACGCGCGCGCTTGGTCCTTTGTGCATGTGCCCTTTGGCGTGTAGGCTTTCTTTGTTATCTTGACCTCAGGACGGCAGGAGTGTTGATTAACGTTCTCTGTCTTCCTAACAGACAAGTTCGGCAAACTCTGCGCTAACCGAGACGATAGTTTGTCCTTCCAATACGATGAAGTCAACCCTGTTCAGCTGGGAACTATAAAGGGGTGCTTGGAAGGCCAACATGTATAATTACCGCTTACTTACAACTTTTAAGTAGGGGGAATTTCCAAAATCTTCCAAGTTTTCGCGCGCCCGCCAATAATCCAGTTGGGGTTGGTTATGCTAATAAAAATGCACCTCAGTGACCTCGCCCAAGGTCAGCAAACACCCCGAACTTACACGCGTAATGTTCTTAATTAACATGATTATTGCGCTCTGATTTGCCTCACACTATGCACCACCCATTCTACTTTTTAAAACCAGATGCCCATATTGGAGTGGAGCGCGCTTCAAGCGCACTGTGGAGGCCCCACGATAGTTCCTTACCCATATTGCCCAAAGCAGAATGAGCACCGGTACAGTGACTTGCGCGTGGAACAAGTTTCAATAACAAAGGGTTCATGCTGCATCTTCAGTAATACCTCTGCCCTCATACTCTTACGTGCAGTGTCATAACACGATCAAGAGGACTGTGAGTTGGGTCGGGCGCAGTTGGCTGGCGCGGCGTGAGTTTGCACATAGGCGCGCCAATACACCCCCGTGTACGGGTGCATCCCTCCCCCGAATAATGCCTGCCGCGCCCTGGTTTGGCCACTGTATTTGTTGGCACAGCGCATGTACCGCATGGCATCGCTAAGCAATTGACCTTGACCTTGAGGTTGTCGATCTGACCAATTTAATGGAGGGCATTCTCAAGGGTGGCAAAAACTCACGCCTATACACATGAGCGAGTGCAAACAAGAGCATTCGCTCAGAAAGCAGGTAATTAGGGCAAATGCAGTATCATGCTCAAGAGTCGCGGCTTTTGCATTACTGGTTGGCAGTCTGGAGTCGATTGGCATATTCAGAAGAATTCATCTCTGTTCAACCCCAGACTCACGCCACTGGGTATGATGCCAACTCCCCTTCTCTCTATCTGTGTTGTTGATGACGGATGAGCCCCTCCAGACCATGCTGCTCTGACTTCTCCTCCTCGCCATCCTGTGGGGCTCCTGATCCAACAAGGGCTACTAGCCAACTCACTTCTTCCCCTCCAAAACCAGCATGGCATCGAAGGTCATAATAAGACACTACACAACTGACTGTTTTTCATGTTGGATTTACGCTTGGAAGGTATGTAGTTTAACGGTTAATTATGAGTGTTTTTCAGTGCCGGCATGCTTATTCTGTTTTAGACAGAAGAAATTTTACTGAAAAAGACAAGCAAGGCTGGAATGACCACTTAATTAGCCGCAAGCAATACACAAGCGCCAGATGACTTCCCACCCGGTACTAGAATTTTAGGCCTGCTCGCTAGAATTTTAACGCTCTAAACCTTCAAACAGGTGCTCATTGTCTTATAAGCTTCGATCGGGAGCAACCATTTTTGGGGGATTGAACATCACAGACCAGTTACGTGACCAACTCGTCTTGTTCTGCCTTTTGGCTCACTTTAAAGTCCTACCAGACGCCCCAAGGCAGAGCGTTACCCACCCGTGAGCTTTAATCCACCAATCTTATACCGTTTGTTTCCTAAGTTATCTTCAAGTATGGGCTTAATGTCCTTCTAAAAATTGACTGTGTTACAGCCTTTGACATTCCCGCGTTTTTTTCAGACAATTATCATTGCCCTCCGTACTCATCTCTTGATTTCATTTAACTAGAGGTCGTTCATGATTCATAGGGTCCTTTGCACCAGTTTCGTTTATTAGCGCACATTTAAGTGGTGGCATCAATTACTGTTCTAAAGCATCATGAATTTTCTAGCTTTTGAGAAATCACGTGAATATAAAGGAAATGTAAGTTTAGTACGTTCAATAAAGCTACTCGGGCAGTATACAAACAGATCCCGTTCGAGCCTTCGGTGGTACACCAACTGGAGTTGGGTATTACTGGCTCCAATGTCTGTTAGGACAGCAGACAACATGCGTCAACACTCTGGTCTTCCTGAGTTCACGATGAACTACTGCTGCCTATGGGGACACACTCGCAGAAGCTGATGGTCACACAGAGAGACTTATCCAGTAATCTGTTCTCTACTATCCTATCTGTCTTCCCTCTTTCTAACATACAGCTAGGGGACATAAAAATCTCGCTTCTCTTTGTCGGTAGTTTTCATGAGTGATAAACTGTTAAAACAAAGGCCAGTGTTCGAAATTGATAACTAGCTCTGCAGCCTAATAACAGTGATATCAAGCCAAGAACAACGTTTGCCTGCAAGCAACCGCTGCCGATAGGAAATTCCCTTTGACAGTTTGCATTGAGGGTCTCGCAGTAGCATGGAAGCAGTCACAACATATGTGGTGAGCAAAAAGCGAACTGAACATATACCCAAAATTGTAGCACATCGGGAACCCATCACGCTCTACCGAAAGGTTAGCTTAAGCTCTTTTTCGAGGTCTCTTCCATATTCATCGTTGTTTCCAGGAGAGAGCATTGTCAAAAAAGCCCATAACCTTGCATTGAAACTATGCTGGGGGAAATTTCTGACAGAGACGTACTACTCAATCTTCTATAAATACTAGTAGTGATTTGGGAAATGGGAGCCAGGAGAAGTCCTTATTTGCACAGCCGCTCCTCCTGAATGGCGTGTAGCTCCTGTGTTAAAAAGTTGAAACTGCCGTCCTAATTCGCCCTAGAAACGTGCACATGGAATTGCAAAGACCAGACTGCATGTCAAGTTGCATTTCTTGTGACTTCTGCCGACGTGAGCTATACACGTAGAAGCCAAGGTAGAAGTAGATTGTATTCTGTACAGAATAAGTAGGAGAAGAATTAACAGAAGGGTTGACTAGGCCCGGGGTGGAGTTCGACCATGAGGAGAGGGAGAGCCGCAGCCTCGCATCCACCGCGCAAAGGCCGAGTGAGTTCCGCCTTGCCTGCCAGCGCTGACCACTAATCCGGGGCATATCGGCAATCTGGGGTACGCAAAATCGATTAACTGATTGAGTGACTTGAGTGCCAATTCACGCTTCGTAGATCAGTCATCACAAGTGGCTAGACAAGTCCAGTGTCGACCCGTAAGAAGCGATGTGCCAAAAATCGATACGCCGGCCACGTTGATAGAGCAGGCAGATGAGTGATCATAGCAGCGCTGGCAGGGTAGGCTCCTACACTGGCTTTGCAAGTGACCAGTGCTGCCTGTGACAGCAAATTAGGTTTCTGTGCACAATAAAACCCTCATTCTGGTGACCTCTGCCTTTCATCAGTAACTTGGGATTCGGCCTGATCATCGCAGTGATCCGAGAAAAAACACTACTTAGACACTACAGATGTCAATCCTATGGAAAATCATTTTGAATTTATCAAGGGGTACGAGCACAAGGTAAAGAATAATCTTTCCATACAAAAACTTAATTTGGTGCTGAATTTATCTGTTATATTTTAGGGGTTACAGGCAAGGAATGCGTTTGATAACCATATGGCAACCAAATGAATTGTACAATCGATATGAAGTTGGAGACAGTTAACATAACAAACATTTGACAGAGTTTTCACGGGACATTGCGAAAAAGTTTTTTCAAAAATCGCTGTTGATATTATTGCCACTCTGCTTTGCATTTGTTATTGTGGAACATAGTCCAGAAGTAACCAAATATGCTGAATACTGTTTCGTTTTAGGTAAAAGAAGAAGCTCTTTTATTTATAATAGAAGAGAATTCCCTAATAGTTAGGGAAATCAATCCACTGGCCAACATTTCACATTCTGACCTTGACTTTATCATCAAAAAAATTCAAGTACGCAGACCTCAGACGCCAAAATATATCAGTAAAGCTTTTTTCAAGAGTTAAATTTTTGTAGAATTTTTCTAAATCAATCTTGAGCATATTTTTTCGCGACTTTTATAGCAGACTTTCATTTTTCTCAGCAATGAGTTCACATGATTGGGTGGTTCCGAAACTATGACACCTAAAGACAGCTGCATGAGAACAAATGTTTAGAAGCTGGTTATTGATGTAAAAAGCTTTCAAGATATATCTTATTTTGAAGGTTTTGACAAGCACATAGAATATACACATTGTTTATGGTCAATTGACTTAAGCCAGTAAAAATTGTAGAGTCTTTATTAAAATTTCATGGAAGATCTGAACCTCTTTGTAATAGAAATATCGAAATAATTACAAAAAAATATGGCGGAAGGCAATAACTCTTAGCGTACAAAACATGGTACGTTTACAATTGTTCCCGACAATTCTATTGAAATTTTTTAGTCACTGACCGGCATGTCCGCAAGTTAGCTTGAGCAATATATTACTCCTATTATCTCCTAATGGGGCATATCAAGCGAAAACGTGGTTGCCTTAGTCCAACATACGTCAAGCAATGCATAAACGAAAGAAACAACTAGCAGTTCTCGTGAAAACGTGTTAGGATACATACTCGAAATTTAGGCTCTTCGCTAACAACCATAAACTATATTGCACGTAATATGGAAGCATATTCATTCGAAAACTTGACAAAACGATTGTTTTTCAACGTAATTTCACTTGTGTTGCTTTATTTACTCAGTGGTTTTGCATAAACGGGCTTCCTCTACATGTAAAAATTAAGTTTACCTAGTACGCCCGATTTCCACTTTTTTGCAATTTTCCACAATGTTAAAAAGCTAGTGTTTCTATTCAACATTATATTCCTTCATAAATCATAATATGCCCTATTGTGAAGAATGATCAAAACTTTATTGCTGTAAGACTTTGGGGGCACCAGCTTGGGCTGCGTTTGAGTAAGAGGGAGTTACTTGTAAAAATCGTAGGATTGCACGAGTTTGGCAACCTACTGTAACAGTGTGAAGTCAGGTCTTCAAGTGACCGCCATATCAGTACCTCGAGGTTGCACTACGTGAGGAATTCATGACCAATCTGTAGAGGTCCGTCGGTGGCTTGCGCAGGACATATATAAGCAAGTGCAATCGGCTCTACTGGATGTGTGGTGCTAGACATGATAGTTTGAATCACCTGCGATATAGTCCGACATTGGAAATTCAATCCTGCCAGAAGACTCTTAAGAGGCGTCGAAGACACCAACGGTCAAAGATTTCGAGCGGCAGGATGTCTGCCTTCCTGACAGGCCATGTTTCGTACGCTACTACTAACACCGGTCTGATTGATGCTTTGTATATCAGCTGCCTAGTACGTAATGTGATGTCCGATCAAGACCAGAGTAGTCTGGCAAGCAGCCCTAATGCATTTCGAGCCTGCGCGATTCGTTTTTGATGTTTTCTTTGGCCTGTCCGTTGGCTAGCATATTCGAGCCGAAATAGCGGCAGCAGCTAACTTCTTTAATGGGTTGACCGCTATTAAATGGTGGTTTTGCTGTGCCCAGATATGTAGTCAGGAGCTTCGTCTTGCATGCATTAATCCTCAGATCAAAAGTTGCAGCGAAGCTGGTGATTCGATCTAGCGTTGGCTTTAGTGACTGAGGGATATATTCAGGTATGACAACGTCATCGGCATATTTTAGGTTAGGTACTCTGAATTAAGGGCTAATTTACATCTATACTCAGGTAGAATTATTTGATGCATCACCTAGTCAACCGAGAAGTTGAAGAAAACTAGGAAAAAAGGGCATCTTTGCTGAACTCCGCAAGTCATTGAGAAAGAATCAGCATCTTCACCAAGGGTTCGTACACGGGCTGATGGGGTGCAATAGTAGGCTTTGAGTAACTTTATTTGGCGACCGTCAGCAGGCAAGATTTGCCATAAGGCTTCTTTGTCGATGGAATCAAATTCAGTCTTGAAGTCAACGAAACTGGTGGTGTTGACTTGTTGATTCTGATGTCTGCGTTCCAGCATGTGGCGTAAACTGGATATCTAGTCAACACATCCTCTACCTGGACGCAATCTCCTTGACTAAGACGAGTGCAAAGATTTCGCTTAATCGAAAACATACGAACTTGCCCTGTCATCGAAGCCTGATGGGTAAGGAAGCAATAAGGGCGGTGGTAGATGCTGGTCAAGTCTGCTCCACTTTCAATAAATTCACGCGTAAGTCAGATGCCCGGCATCCAATCCGTTGGGCACTCGTTAATCGTCGTCACTCTGGACGTTGACCTCGTAAACCAAGTTTATTAAGAAATTCATAGGGCAGTTGTTGAGCGTACGTAAGCTTTCGATAAATTCTCATCGGGCCAGTATATGTTGCCAACTCAGACCGCCTCCATGTGCGTCTAGGCCTTTACTTGCGCCTGTCGGACGAGTCGTCGCTTACCCGAAAGAATTATATTGGTCGCTGCCGCTCGTGTTTCTCGTAACGCGTGACGCCACAGACGATGTCGATCAGAACATAGGACCTCGCGTGAAGGGAGTTTCCTGCGTGCCTCGGGCCGGATCCAATCTGACGCGCGAGCGAGCGAACGCACGCACCGCGTCTCTCTCCTATTCTGCCCTCAACCAACAGTGACGTGACCCCAATCTGTCTGGACAAACCTCAAGGCCGTGGCTGCTGCTGGACATCACTTTGAGCCTAGCCTGCCTCGCCGCCTGACGTGTGCTCCGATAGTCAAATTTTCTACAAATTATGCTCCTTTTCGTCTGTACAGAATACAATCTTCCTAACATTGTGGCCTTACCATGACTTGTGTCGCTTCTCCTAAAGAACCGGACCTGGACGATCGCAGCCGTTAGGGTTAACCACCTTTGCCTTAACTGCAACTCGACCCAAAGCCTCCCGGCAGGCGTGAAATCTGGAGCGCTACTCTCGTCCCATATCATTAACTCCGGGAATATTATGGACCCTAGCAAAGCCTTCCTGGTGATTTAGAGCGTTCCACCAATCTGCCCACAGTTCGCGGAACAGCGCCTGCTAGCAGCAGTAGACGCAATCGTTATCAGGTTGCGGAAACCGGTCTTGTGTGCTCTGATGGGAAATTTTGCAGCTTGAAAAAGTCCATAAATCCCTGAAGGTTAGTTGCCTTGACTGCTTTTTGGAAATAAACCACCAGTGCAATCCCGCCAACCGATGTTATGAGACAGGAGATAAGTTCTGTGTATTTTAATTATCATAGTGATAGCAATCAGTTTAAATGGAGCTGGCAGCCAGATTAAAAGACTCCGACAGTCTCTTGGGAAGAGAAATTAAAAAAAGGCTCTTTTAGGCACAAACTTATCGAGGAAAGGGGGGGGGGTGGGAACTGGCTTCATCAAACCACCACTCGCAGTAAATAGGGTGAGGAGGAAAACAGCTGTTTGTAGGTACTAGCTGACTGTTAAATGGAACGAATGCCTGTCCACCACATGCATGTACACCATGCACACACAGAGAGATGCCTGGAAAAGCACACACAGAGAAGAGGCATTCCCAAAAAAGGGGTATTTAGGATCCGTTTTCTGAACGACAAGCAAAGCTCATAAAAAAATTTTAGGCGAGAGAACACAATAGGTTGGAACCCAGTAGAAGCAGACAGAGGGTGAGAGCGAGTGATGCTGGGAGACGGGGGTGGGGGTGGGAACGGAAGATATAACAAGGAGAGAGAGAGAGAGACAAAGTGAAGTAAGCTCAAATTTGAAAAAAGTCAGAAGTGAAGTAAACATAAAACTAGGTTAGAAACTGGATCCATTCTTCTGTGTGACAAGGTTACTGTCCTTGAGCCGGCTTGAATATGACTGGTCCGAAGAAGGTTTTGTACGGACTGTTGTGATCCTCGCCAAGGAAGTATTCCACCCAGGCTGATAAGTATTCATCGCTGCTAATCTTGCCATCCTTGTCTGTGTCCAACACCTGAAACGAGGCAGAAGGGGGGATCAGAAACTGCGTGTGTGGGGGCTGCGTTTTGAACGAATAGTGACATCTGCAGCGACCCTGTGGCACCTACCACCTCCAGAACCACGCATGAAGTCACGTGATTGGAATTCACGACCAGCCTCTGAGACAGCCAATCACAGGGGCCACAAACTGCGCCAACGCTCAACCTCTTGCCTATAGCGGCTGCTATAATGTTCGCAGTTATAGGCCGAACCCAGTTCGTCTGGTCAATCATCGCCCTGTGGCTGACTCGCACATGACCGCTCTAAGAGGCTGCGATAATTATCACGCTAATACATCGCGGACGCGGCCCTCTCGCGAGTGGTTGGTTACTCGTCCGAGATTCAACTGCCTCCAACATATTCTCTACTACTTCCGTAAAGAATACGCTATTGATTCCACCTGGCTTCCCAGGGCCAGAACCAGGGCCTCTAAATCGCATCGACAAGGGCATTCCCCATTAACTTAACCCACTG
Source organism: Ligula intestinalis (assembly GCA_036362985.1). NCBI lineage: Eukaryota > Metazoa > Platyhelminthes > Cestoda > Diphyllobothriidea > Diphyllobothriidae > Ligula > Ligula intestinalis. Next base: position 23,452,902 of record JAYGXS010000009.1, on the reverse strand, counting down.
TGATACACATGCCTGTTTACGTAAGGCCGGACAGACGTTTCCTCAGAACAAGAAGCGTACGAGTCGTGATCTACTTGGGCGGGAGGTCATCCAATTAAATTGCTGTTGAGATCCTTAGTAGGTCACACACAGAGAGATCTGTCTGACGAAAATCATCACTTGGGACCGTGGCAACATACACCTGAAGCCAACTTTAGTGAGATAAATTAGTGGTGTACAATCGGTCTCTCACTTTCCTCAACCAACTGAAAAGCTTTTACCACGTTCTTACTTGTTTATAGTGACTCGGGGCGAGAGCCCAATACTCAACGGATAGACCCTTTTGGTCAACAGCAGAGTGCAATGGATGACCTTGCAAGACAGTGAAGGCCACACGTACACCGCATCTTTTGATATCATGCAGCGCGTGACCCTAAGTTTGTTGACCTTCGTTAAATCGCCTTTATACTGAAGACAATTTAATTCGAAAGTAAACCTGCAAAGGGTGTCGGTGCCAACAGCCCTATGGGAAATGGCTGAGGAATTGATCAGTAAACGCGCGCGCAGTGAGTCTCACGTTTGGCCGGGCTCCGCGACAACGAAGTATGGCAGAAATCACTGTTACCAATCCCCTCTGGTTGCCGGATCCTCATGCTTGAAAGACCTTCTAAGCTACCGACTTTTCGAAGAACCCCTGCTAATATTTCCAAAATATATGAGACAAAATAGTCCACGAGAGCCTAAAAAACGACCGGCATCATCATTAAACGAAAGGGAAATCGGCCGCAACGTTTTAGATGGCTGTCTGATGAGCACTGATAAAAGTTGCGCTGAAGCATGCCTAACTCACCTTAAACATTCCCTCCGCCTCGCCCCGGCCAACATGCCAGGCCTCCTGCAGGTTTCGGTATTCTGTCATGGAGATGTAGCCGGTACCTTCAATATCCACAGCCTTGAAGAACGTCCAGCCAAATTGATCGATCTGATGTCTGAAATTGCCATTGATCATGTCGCGCATGTTGTGTATGAACTGTTTTTCTGTCAGCTCATTGAAGTGGTTGGCTACAACGGGATGAAATTTGAGTAAAACGGGGTTCGTTTCAAGTCGTAGCATGTAGGCTAGCATATGTTGCGCCGCCGACATTCATGAAACCTTTAAATCCTGTTCTTATGTTTACTTTTAAATAAAATATACCAGGTAAGTTGCGCTACGGTGTCATGAAGCATATTACCAAGTCTATTCATACACGGACACATGCTGGCATTTGGTGAGACAGTGATTTAGTCACCAGTTTACTACTTATATTGCGTATTTTAGCAGGAATTTGAGATAAATTAAAATTTTTGGGTAGTGCACCGTTTTGCTAAATTCTGTGCTCCGAACGGTGGACGTTGGGAGTGATTGTTGATTAATGCATAGTCTCAAACACAACTGCGGCTTACAACACAGTTTTCTGTTTAAGAAAGGTTTCGTTTTCCAGTCCTGCCCTATGAAGACTTGAACTTGATTCAACCATGATTATGCCTGATCAGTCGACCTCACGGACAGTAGCTCTCCACAGCTGACGATTGGCGGCAAGGTATCTGAAAAGCGACACTCATTTTCTTCTCCAACAAAGGAGTCCAAAAATCGATGATCCAAGAACCGCTTCCATGTTTTGACAAACGGTGTCGAGATTTCTTCGACATCTCCAGAGGGCCGAAGCAGCGGATCAAGGACGGCGTCTACTCCTTTGCTTGCTCCTGTGGAGCAAGTTTTATTAGTCGCACGAGTCGGCGCCTATCAAAAAGAATGAAGGAACACCTCCCGACATGGCTCATTAAAGCTAAAATCAGGAACGTAAATAGCTGTGTTCTGGCGTACACGGTTGATTTCGGACATCGGGTGGACACAAACGAAACTTTCCGGGTGCTATACAAGGTCCCACTGGATTGTCCAAAATCTCTGAGTCAGCGCCTGCTAGCAGCAGCAGAAATGATGGTTCTCAGGTTGATGAAGCCGGTATTGTGTGCAAAAAAGCACCTCCTACGAAATCCGCATCTGGCGTGTCCCGCAGTCACCTAGCGACATGCGCTCATCCGCGATCGGTTTGTCTCCCTCCCCTGCCCTAGACTGCTCCACCAAACCCGGCTTGTAGTTACTTGTACTTGTTACGGCTGTGCTCATGCCTGATCTAGCCAGCCCCAATGAAGTCACGGACGTTACCCCTCAACGCATGACGGTTGGCAGCAATGGATCCGGAGAGCTCCACTCGGTCTCTTCTCTAGCGATGGAGACCGAGAATAGAAGGTCCACGAACTGCTTCCATGTCTTGACCGGTGGTGTCGAGCCAAGTCTTCAGTTGCCCTCCTCTTTTACGCCTCCAGGTGGGCTGTGGTGCCAGGTTGAGGGCGGCATAGCTAAGCTTGTGGGGTGGACGACGGAGAACGTGTTCAAACCGCCTCAATCGCCTTTGTTGGAGGGCCTGTGATATGGTCGGCATACTGTCGCAGTGGGTGCAGACTGTCTCATTTGAGACGAGGTCTGTATACTTCACTCGAAGGATGGTTCTCAGGCAGCGGCGAGCAAACACCTCCAGCTTACACTCATCCCTCACGCACAAAGCCCAGCATTTACATCCATAGAAGAGGCTTGTGCAATACAAACGGATGAAGATGTCGCGTCGGATCCGTAGGCGCTTTTGATGGATTGAGAAAACCCTGCGAGCAGCGTAGATTTGGGAGACAATGTTGTTCTTACTCTGTCCATTCGGTAGTAGCCTCGCCCCAAAGTATTTAAAGCTGTCTACGTCTTGAAGTTAAGAGCCAATATGAGTAGCTCGCACATTGGCCCCAGAAACTGCAACGCTTAGCTAACGAGATAAGCACACAGACATCTCAAAGACGCCATGGTTTGGCACCTTCGATGGGCAGATAGAATTTTTTTCGGTTGTTTCCCTTTCACGGTCTTAAAAATCTAAAAATTACAGCAAGTGCCCCAGTTTACTAGCTCTTTTGCCGGTTCTTAATCCTTAGACTGCTTGTTGAATGAAACATCTTCTTTCCGGTACTTTGATATTATTCTGAACTCTAACATTTCACTTACTCTCCATTATAAGACGTAAACTTCTACGTTATATACGTCGGTTATGTTCATATCACACCCACCTCAAGCTCTAACCTGGCGATTTATAGATGTCTGCGTACTCCTCCCCATTCTCCACTGTTCTGCGGTTATCTTTTCGATTTTTTTAAAATAACCTGTTTGATTTTGAAACATATCCTCCAAATCCTCTCTTCAGCAGCCGACGTTTCTTTTACTTTTAAGTTTATATTGTAATATAGCGACACCTTCAAATGGTCAAGCAATTAGCTAATCGCATTTTTGATGAGGATACTCATCACCTTCATCCTGCGGAGTATTCCCGTACTATGCGCTGAATATTTCGACATACAGTATGGCGAGTGCTGCAGAAACATTCCGCAATTTGAAAAAGACCGGTAATCACTCGCAAACCAACATTGAATAGGGTTGCAATACTGCTTATCATGCAGTCCAATTTAAATTATTTTCAGTCTCGCTAGGGTGCTGACTCTGTGAGTAGCTTCTTTTTGACCGCTGCGAAAAAGTTGATTCTGCAGAAAATGGCTTCTTAAATTGTATGCATTTTTATCATTGATGTTGACTGCATTTATAAATTGAAGTATATTTTATGGAAAGCATGCACAAAAATGCTCTTTTGTACTTATTTTATAGCACCTTACACCTTCTTTAAATTTTATTATAAATAGAGTGGCCTCCTTCGGTTTTAAAAAAAGTTTCTAAATTGCCGAATGATTTTAAAAGCTACCGACAGCTAGAACTGAATTCAATTTTTAACAAACTGCATGCTCGGTTCATCCTGTGTACGGAAAAGTACGTTCTTGCCTATGGTTTGAAGAAGTGGTTTCATAGCTGTCATAGTATTTCACAATAGACATGGATCATGCCGTATATATCAAAGGCATCAATATAATTTTTTATTAATGAACACCGCACAGTCAAAAAAAAACTCAAAATTGGGAATCCTTTACAAACGAAGGAAACCTTTCCTTGAAGAATAAACTTAAAGGAGGCGTAATTTACTATTAAATAAGTACAAAAGAGGATTTTTCATGCATGCTTTCCATAAAATATATTTGAATTTAGAAAGGCAGTCAAAAGCAAGGACAAAATACATACTCCAGAAGTCGCCGGTTATTAAGCCCACGGTTAATAGGCTCAGCCACCTATTAAGCGCAGATCAGCTTGGGACGGAATTTTACACAGAAAAATCTGCCGGCAATTAAGCCCAGTCGCCGGCTACAAAGCCCAGTTTGCCAATAGGATAGAGTGAGATTTCCATCTCTCTGCGTGCTCTACACATAATACATTACGCATGTGATGTAACGTGCCTATTCTGCGTTTGCTAATAAATAACTATGACTCTCCGGTTAGTGCACCCGCCGCTGATTAAGCCCAATTTGGTCAGAGCCCGAAATGGGCTTAATAACCGGCGACTACTGTATTTAAGTAGCCATTTTTTACAGAATCAACTTTTTCGCAGCGGTCAATACGAAGCTCATCACAGAGTCGGCATCCTACCATGACTCAAATAATTTAAATTAAACTGCATGATAAACAGTATTGCAATGCTACTCAATGTTTGTTTGTGAGTGATTACCAGTCTTTTTAAAATTGCGGAATATTTCATGTAGCACACTTCACACTGTATATCTTGCCTTACATCCGCATATCAGCGCTCTGTACTCCCATTTGTTGCACGCTACCTCACATATAAAGAAATGGAAATTCAAAAGTTGAAATTAGACTTGCCACCATTAAAGATGTTGATTCTAAATAAACTTCTCAATTTTGACTATTTTACCATCTTATTCTTTGGTTTCAATGAATGGAGCCATTTCTGTTGAACATTTTCAAAAACAACTATCAAAATAAAGCATTTTTTTCTCTCTCCTAACTCTTCTCTGAAATTCTGTAATGTTTTCGATTCGCATATACTAATTGCAATAACGTTTATCGATCAGCCATACCTCAATATATTTTAGCCACGTCGGGATCCCAGCTTTTGAGTGACTTTCCTCCAGACTGTCTGATAAAAATATTTTGGAAAAATAACTGCTTAAGTAATATGATTTTTCACTGCTCTTACAAAATTCTGCAGTAATGTAAAGAAACCATCTACATCACGTTTGCTTTTGCTCTCGGTTGGTGAAAATTACACATTATTCAAAGTTTATACTTGTAGAAAGGGTATTTTTAGCTTGAAAACGGTTTCAGTTATAAGATATTTCGCAACCGTGAAATGTGCCATCAGAAAGGAACACATTTGTCCATTTATTATAAATTATACAATTCATTTCACACCTATTGAACATTTTTGTGAGATAAATGAGACTTCTTTCTTAAACTGTAGATAAATATTAACTGTTTATTAGAGAGAATATCTATAGCCTGTGGCTTGAAAAAATTTAATTCAACTGTAACGACCGATAAGTTTGAACCTTATTCAGCAATGTGGATACTTTAAAAAAACGGAAATACGAAGTTTCTTCAAGCACAAAAGTTAAAGAAAGCGTACGTTTCTACCATGCGAATATAAGAAAAACATATTTTCATTCATATTTTCTACAAACTATATTTGAATATATAAGAGTAGTAAAAATCATTGAAAAAAAATGCATACAACTTTTACAGAATATGTGTTTTTTTTTCAGGCCGTCAGAATGATAGTCATTTAAAGGTTGGCAACATGAAGTAACTGGTGTATTTTTTAAGGTTAGACCGTATAATAGTCAGTCTTACAACCTGACTTGAGTAAGCAGTTTGCTTTGAAAAACATCTTAGAATTTCGGTTGCTATTTCAGGAGATAGGGACTTTATTGTGGAAACTTTTAAAAGCCGACAGAAATTCTTCCTTGAGGCAACAGCGTACTAAATGAGGCTTAAAATTTTAAGAAATGAGTGTAAGAAGGAGCATTTTTGGGTCTGTTCACGCTAAAAATTATTTGAATTTATAGGTGTATTGGCTATAAAAGTTTCATATTACTCATGTGCTCATTTTACATATTTTAAGTCTTTCAGCCTGCCGGAATGAAGATCGTTCTAAATCTGGCATTCTGATGGTAATGGCTACTAAAACCCCACTTAAATGATCATATTGAAACAAAAAAAATTTTGAATATAAAATTCAAAATATAGCTTTTTTCTCTCTCGCAATAGAAAACACATTTCAGAATATCCATTAAAATCCCCTTGGATAAAGAATCTACTGTATCTGTTGCCTGGATTGTGGAGGTGGGAGGGGAATCTGCAATTTATGTTCAGTCAAGCACCAGCTCGGTTATATGTATGAAGTAACTTTGTCAACGTGCCCCCCTCCCCTGTTAACTGCCCTTCAGACGATTTTGAAAATTACAATTTTAAAATTTGAAACACATGGTACGGTCGGTGGATGGAGCATCCGAGAAGGATAATTTGTTTTTTGTTCATATTGATGCCACGAAAGTGATTTTACTGCAAGCTACAAGCTCTAGTTGTGATCCATAAATAGTACACGAACAGAAAGGGATGAACAGGGAACACAAAGCAAAGAGTTTTGTGTCCAGTGGAAGAACCAATGTAATGTATTAGTGTAGTTTGTACTTAAAGACAGAAATAACCAGACAGTTTTGGTAGAACATTCTATCAAATGGCAACAAACGGCCCATTTTCTGATGTATAAGTTAAACAGCACCTAGATAGGTTTACCTTTTGTAGTAAGCCGTACCATGCATTTAGGCGTTTCGTGGAAGATAGTCAAAGACTGTGCTTCCGTTGAGCACTTAAAAATTCAATGTATGATCTGAGGTTTTTTGTGATATTACTATACTTTTATTATATTTTTCAATAATACTATTAGATATTATATTATTTTTCACTTAATTCCAGGCATGCACAAAGCCATCTACTAGTGATAAGTTAGAGTTTGATTATGTCAAGTTGAAGGTGTTTGGTGGCGGTAAGAAACTGGAAAGGGATTGAATTCTGAGTAAGTTTCATACATCCTGAAAACTCTTATTGTCCCGAGAAGTATGCAGCACTTAAAACAGTAATGTTTGCCAGAGAATCTTATTATTTTAAGTGAACATTCACAAAAGAAGACGTTTGCATGGGCTAGCAGTGCTCAAAAGAGGAAAACTGTGCTCTCTAGGGGAGAGGAAATCGAAGAGGGAACTATTCTTGCCGAAATAATCAGATTGCAGTTAATTTACTCATTATCATTGAAATAATAATACTAATAATCATAATTGTCATGATCATAAGCACCAATAAGTGCATAATAATCCTGATTGCTACCAAAGCATGGGCACTAGTACAGGCAACTTACCCGGTGGGTAACATGCGCAAGAGTCATAAAAAGGTTCTATGGTGGCATGCAATGGGAAAAGACAAGTACAAGGAACAAACCCGTTTCTCCTTTTTCAAATGCTTTTGATTGAGAAAAAATAGGTTCAATATGAATTAATTAATCAAAGACTAGAATGTATAGCAAAATTGTGAAAAATGATAACTTCACTTTTAAATTACAAAAAATGTATGCAGACTAAATTTAAGTCAGCAGTCACCGTTGCCAGAAGGCCTAAGTTTGTGGAAAGCCACAGGACAAAAACGACCTCTGTGACGTACACGCACTACCATTAGAAAGGTAAGAAACGCTCATTGATACGAACAGGGCACACTTTTTGATCCATATTTGTCACCTTACCAATACGCAGGCATAGGTCGCAATGGCCTCCTAAAAATCAATTGGTATTCAGCTGGATATGTGAAAACTTAATTCTTTGATATTGCTAGTGTTACTTTTTACAACACAATATGTGGAGATAAAGTCGTTGATTTAATTAATCAAACAGCTTCAACGGGACATAAGCTTGATAAGGAAATATTGAAATTTTTCACCAACGATTTTATTTGACTTTAAAAATCCTTTGACATTAATAAAATGACTCATAAAGCCAAATCCTCAGTGAAGAACTATAGTGACCACATTTCCGCAGATACACGTAGTATCTAGTAGGTAAAGCCAAAATAATTATTTGTTCAAACCATCCGGAATGGCCAAGCCAAGACAAAGCACAAACACAAAGCAGACACAGTGGAAACTCACTATCTTTGTCCACCGAGAAGTAGTGTACCCAGATGTCCAGCATGGAACGCATTAAAGCATCCGCCTTGTGTTTGACTAAATGATTCCTCGCTGCCAAACTTCGCCCAATTTGGATAAAGTCGTGACAACGCAGCTTGCCGGCCTGATTAATATCCAGGCGCCGGAACATGGTACGCATCTTGCCCTCCCAAGTGGGTCCGCACTCACATTCCGGGTAGTCCTCGGGTCGTTTATAGTTTATCAGGGCGCCCCAAAGCTTCACAGTTGGCACCTTGATGTCTTCGTTGAAGAAGTACTGCGCAATCACACCCTCAAACTGCTCCTTCGACATCTTGCCCTTCTTATCCTTGTCGTTATTGTTATCCACCAGTCGGAAGATCAGTTCCGCCTCCCTGGGGTTGCCTCGCCAGGCATCAATGATGCCCACAAACTCATTTGGCACAATTAACCCATCGTGGTCAGTGTCCACCAGATCGAAGAAGGTGTCCACCATGATAGTCTTGAATTCCTCCTTGAAGGTGGTGTTGATGCACTTGCTCATGGCCTCTATAAACATAGGCTCATTTAACTGGGCGTTGGTGCGTGTATGCTCCTCACCGATGGTGCAAATAATGCCATACCAGAGGCGGACCATGTTCTGCACCACTTGGTCCTCAAAGAAGTGGTCGCATTTGGCAAAGGCGGTGAGGAGGCGCGAAGCGACATCCAGAAAGTCACTGACACCGAGGTAGCCGTGTCCATTGGTGTCCAGACGACGGAAGACGGTACGCATCTTGCGAATCCAGCCAGGTGCCTCGACGTTGACCTCGGGGTAGCCAACTGCAGGCGTGAAGGTCATGGGACCCCTGGGGGACAGCGGTACATCTGAACAAAAAGACTGTCTTGACATGACTGTGGGCGGCCTCGACGTGCAGAAAATGAATGCACAAAATGGCGAGAAGACTGGTCTTCAGGCGCTGCTGTGCTGCGCGCCGCACGGTTCGATAGGGCTGCAAGGCAGGACGCAAAACAGACCAATGGGCAGGGCGGACGAGAAGGAAAGAACCAATCGCTTGACAACGGTGGCAGCCCTCAACACACCCACGGGCAGATAGCGAGATACTGGGTCCTTGGGCCCGAGTGTTAAAACACAGCACCACCGTGTTGAGCCAGAAATTCTGCGCATTCTGTGTGCATTCTTGAATTGATGGGTTTTACACGGCAATAAAAACTCTCGCAATAGTCGACTTTGTGTGCGTGATCAAAATAATTTACGGAAGTAATTTAAAAGCTTAAATTTTGAAGGGGAAACTAGGTTTCACAGTCCCTTTGTGTTCAGTTTGTCATGTTTCCTAAAGTTCGCTGGATATATGGCTGAATAGGCCCAAATAACACGTAACCTGTATGCCTAACCTTAGAAACAGCACATCTCACACTAATTAAATTGCTGTTTGATGTCCATTTATCTACGGAAAGGATTCGCATTTTCAAAAAAAAATTATAAGGCCTCATCGCCAACAGTGCTCTTTCTACCAATTAAAATCACGATCCATATCAGCTCCTGCGAGGTAACAAGTTGGCTGCTGGCTAATTATCTTCTTATTAACCCGTGTAAATTACAATATCTTTACCGAGACGAAGAAGAATCGATCGCTGGGGCAATACTTTTATTCGCCTGACGTTTTGATATCCGTCACAGATTCATCATCAGAGACATTAGTAAAACCCAATTCTGCTACCGTTTTCTGTTAACGTCCCTGATGATGAATCCGTGACAGATGTCGAAACGTCGGGCGAATAAAAGTATTGTTCCAGCGATCGAGTCGGCTTCTTCTAAATAACTTCCTGGGACTCGCATGTTTGCTTGTATTGGCAATATTTTTACCGTCTCGTAAAATATTAACTGCATGTCTGACCTGTGTTTTCGTTGCGAAAAACTCACTTAAGTTTTATATATATCACGCAGCATCACCCTTGTCGGCTTCTGAACGAGCTTAGCCCCGATCACTTGCGAAGCTCCGGTACGGTAGACTGTTAAAGAAGTATGCGGTCGTCTCAATGAGTTTAGATGTCCCAATCAATTCGAGGCAAAAGTAGCTAATGTAGCCCACTCATTAATGTATGCAACCTGCATGTTTTCCTACGAAAACGGTGTTTATCGGGTTTTATGGGCGGAAAATATGGACACGCAGTAAAATGTATTTGATAAATGCTAAATGTTTGAGTTGA
>JAYGXS010000009.1:23373185-23438190 GCA_036362985.1 Ligula intestinalis | reverse complement strand
CTACTGCTAAGCTACAAGCGCCCACTTCACACTTGGTTCAACTCAAATTAAGCAAATCTGCCAAACCAACTTAATAATTAAGTCAGCCTAATAGTCATTCTGGTGGATTCTGGATGATTGCTTGGGAAATCTTGCTTGGGCAGTCAACTTGCTCCCGTATTGGTGGATTCCATATGAGCGAAAAGTTGAGCGGGTAATATCGATCCAAGTGTGTTTAAACTCATGGCGTGAAGCGGCCTTTGTAGCTTAGCGGTAGAGCATTAGGCTCCGGCAAAGGCTTTCTCTGATGCGCGGGTTCATATCCCGCCAGACGCCTAGAGTTTTTAACACTTGGGTCAACTCAAATTAAGCAAATCTGCCAAACCAAATCAATAAATGCTAAATGCATTTTTATTTTACTGTATTTAGAAGTGTTGTTGATTTATATGTGTAAATTTTCCTAATCTTTATTACCACTTAACTTATTACGGAAAAACCCGATTATTAAACTGCAGGTTTCTTGAATTTCCCAAAAAATTGAAATGGTGGTTAGGAGGTCGTCTATATCAACTTACCTGTGGTCCAACTTACCGTTCTGGAGTTAGATTAGTATAGTCTGCGGAGCAAAGCGCTGCGCACAACTTCAATTTACATGCGGAAAAAGCTGCTCCCAGGGCCGCGGGAAGCAACTTTGACTACATTTTTTCACTTTACACTTACTTCTAAAAATTTCTTTGTCTGCCTATCCTATTTCTTTCCCCCACAAAAGTCTATAGCCACCGTTTCTGCAGGACACAATGCAGAGACTAGGGTTGTTTGAGTGGGCCCACATAAGCTACTTTTGCCCAATTCAAATACAGCGGCTTGCAAATCTGACGAAATGTGTAGATCAACATTTAAAGGGGGATTTAATACACACATGAGTTTGTTCATTTTGTTGATTGAATTGACTTGAGGCGCAAAACACTGTTTAATAGAAAAAGGGTCAGTTGAGATCATAGCAGTATAATAGGGGACAAAAGCAGCGAAATTGGGCCAAATCCAACGATTGTTGATATCCGAGGAATACCCCGTGGTATTCAACGCTGCGGAGTAAAACACCCTTGATTGTACGTGTTGCACTTTAAAAGAAGATTCATAAAGACGTTTTAATTATACGTTTTCAGAGAATGGGCAGTTTTGTTGTGCTTCGATAAAATTAAAGTTAGTGAAATTATGAGATAACGCATCCTTGCTTGAAAGAGAAGGGAGAATAAAGTTTAAACATTTTATTCTGCAAATCTGCCAAGTTTTGTGCCATAAAAATAAGTAATAAACTTAAAAGGTTGTGGTTAGTTTTATCACACCGAAAATAACGACTGCGGAAAAGCATATATACAAACACCCGATAAATGCCGTCATTTATTTCTGTCACGTCGTAGGCAAAAATATCCAATTATTTTCTATTCATTGTGCAGAATCAATTCAAAGAAACGTTTGAGACTCAAAGGGCAGAAGATTGTTAGTTTTCTCAGAATCGTCGTCGATGTTTTGCCACTCTGCTCTGCATTTTTTATCGTAGAATGTAGCCTAGAAGTGAACACATATACTGAAAGCTGTTTCGGTGTACAGCAGAAGATGTATCCCCAAAAAAAACAGTCAAAAAATTCTCACATTTTGACCCTGACTTAATCTTCAGAAAATGTAAATTACACAGATAGTCGGCGCCAAAATATCTAATCAATGCGCCTTTTCAAGGGTTAACTGTTGTAACGGGTTCCCAGGCTATTTTCGTGCCGCCAGTCTCTTTGTGTCAATTCAGCAGGGAGAACAACGAACAAGGTCGTAAAGAAGTCATTTATTGCGTCCCTTTACGGGGACTATATGAAATGGAATATTATAGAAGCGACCTATCAGATTGTGCCCTCATTCGCCTAGGGGCTTGATTGACCATCTCACGCGCGCGTTGGTTCGCCTGCATCGGGTGACCTCGCAGGAGTGCACGCATGGCTTTTATCCGCCGGCTTGTGTGGCCTTTGTCCTTCGCTCCTTATCTGTAGGCAGGAGGCCGATAACGTGACCTGACAGTTCGCTCGGGCCGCCTGTTAGGAATAATCCCAACAGTAACTTGTTATAGAAAGCCTTTGGATGTGAACGTTTATTTTTCTCAGCAATGTTTTGACATGTTTGGATGATTCTAAAAGCGTTACTCAAACAGGCAGCTGCATAAGAAAGAATTTTCAAAATTTCATTATTTAAGTAAATGTTTTTACGAAATATCCCATTTTGAGGTTTTTGTTATTCATTTAGAAAATGAAGGTATTGAGGAGCAATTGAATAAAAACACTGAAATCCGTTAAGTGTTAAGCGTAATTTATCAGAAAAATCTAAAAATCGTTGCATTCGAACTTTTGAAATACTTACAGAGAAATGTGACGGAAGGGAATTTCTGTCACTGTACACAAGATGGTATACTTATGATTGCATTCGACAAATTAATTTAAATTGCTTAGTCACTGACCAGCATGGCTATAGGAGTTAAGACTAAGATGGTTAACCCTAACAGCTACAATCATTCAGACCCTGGTTCCTTAGGAGATTGGAGAGAAGACGGTGGAAAGGCGAGAGTAGACGGATCAGTGTATTGTTTACAGAGTTAGAGGGAAATAGTAAATTGGTCTTGCAAGGCGTCCGACCGTGAGGCCGGTGTCTTGTGACCGCCGTGCGCGAGGCGCAATTCCAAGTGAGGTTTAAGAGCTGTTAGGCCAGAAGAAAGAGAGAGAGTGGGTCCATTGGCTAGGTCGGCCTGTGATTGGTTGGACACCATGCGGGTTGACACTGTGTGGGTGGATAACGTATGGCTCGACACCGTTGATGGACATTGTGGATGGCCTGTGTCTCGCAGCAGTTGCAACGATCTTGAGGTCCAGACAGATTGAGATCACAAGAGGAAAGCCAGACAACAAGCAGGCAACGACCCACTACATGACCACATGACACCTTACGAAATACCTTACTCTTACGACGTCCTAGTCAGTAAAGTCAAGTGAAATCAAATTGGCTGAGTCCAACTTGTCTGAGAGACAACATGAAAAAGAAAAAAACTGCAAATTATTACAAAAACAACGATTATGAATTGGAACTTTAGGCTTTTCGGTTAGATCCATACTTTACGTTACGCATAATGTCGAAGCATATGAATCCCGAAAATGTCAATAAAAAGATCATTTTCAAGCGTACTTCAACTTCCTCCGATTTCCAATAGTGGAGAATATGCGAGTTCTAGGAAGTAGTTCAGAAGATGAGGACGCGACCACTGGAATAAGAGTGTTATTAGCCTGACGTTTCGGAGGGGATAGTAACATAGTCATGGTCATCCGCAGAAAAGGTTGAAACATGCACAGGTTGCACGGTATTCATAACTCATAGTGGTCATCCGCGTGTGTGCGATAATTATTCAATTCTGTAGTCACCGCTTGGATCTTAATTGATGCGGTACTGGCTTGACACTTCGCCTTCGACTAAATACTTGCTACAATTGCCTTATCAGCGTCAGATGCCGGCCTGATAATTGTTACCATCACCTACGATTAACGATTTCCGATGGAATCTGAAACGTCAGGCAAATAAAACTCTTGTTCTAGTAATAGCATCCTCCTCTTTTGTTCTGTTGATTTATTCAGCTGTTTTTTGAATGAGTGGACTTTGTGTTCATCTTAAACTCAGGTTTACTAAGTGATCTCAATTTTTCACTTTTTCAGGTGAATACAAGTGATGTCCCAACGATCGCATCTTGTTCTCCTCAGTTGTATCCTGGAACTCGCATTCTCTCTTTCATCGGCAATTCAGCATCTTTTTGAACGTTGGCTTATGCGGTAGTTAGGTTCACTATCGTATAAATTATTACAAGCTTTTCAAATTGAGCCGCACTTTTTCTCTAAACTCCATTCGCGTGTAAATTTCCTTATATATACGGCTGGCCTAATTCGCCCATTATTAACCGATTTTTATTTCTTTTTGTTTATTTGAACTAAAATGAGGTAATCAGTGGACAACGCTAGCGCGTTTTGATGGCAGTCCAATTTGTCCTATATTTGACGAATGCTCCAAGGGAATTTATCCACGATTTTGACAATTTTCCGGCGTTGTGAGTTTGTGCACCTAATGTTATTTCTGGTGAATGGAGGACGCTTTTGCCGAAAATTTTAGAGTGATACCTTCAAAGTAAAGTACATCTCTCTCTCAACACGGATGATGCCATTGCGGTAATTAATGAATCGGAAGCGGACTGTCAAACCACCATCGCATCGACCCCGACCACAAGCGATGATCACATGACCTGATCAGTTGCACTGCGCATGCAATTACGTGGCCACTACGGATACTATATACTGTGTAACCTGTGGAGTTGTCACCCTATTCTGCGATCGAATCTGATTATGAGTTCAGGCCAGAATCTTAAAACGTCAGACCAGTAAACGTCGAGTCCCAGTACTCGCATCTTCTGCTGATAAGCAAGTTCAGTTATTAATCAGCATTTTTTTGCTATAGATGATACTTTTCACTACCACGGCATCTGTTGGTCGACCCGTAGCTCCGTTTGTTTGCTTGCACTGACGATCCAATTCGCGGTGTACCAATCAGGGTTGCCGGAAATGATAGGGCACTGTGGTCACAACGAAGGTTGCCTGATGGAAGCGGGGTAGGAAACCCATACGTCGCAGCTTTCTGAGGCCCAAGGAGAAAGGAATTCGGTCGCTAGCTCGCACGGCAAAAAATGCATCATTTTGCGGAGAGCAGTAGCGAAGGCAGATATTTCTGGTCGGCCACTGACGTTTGTCAGTGGGAACATTGCCACCTGCGCTGTGAAGTGCAAGCAGTGTTCAACTTGACAACCTGCGTCTTTAAAGTCGCCAACATCATGGGGCTTTACGACCTTTTGAGGGAAGCGAAGCGGACGTTTTCTTTAACTGAAGCGAATGCCCTGGCTGTGCGGCAACGCTGCAAGTGCAGGTTCACATTAGCTTGTATAAAGGGTAAGGAGAACATCAAAGACTACCGACCGAAGCGAATAGGTGAGTTCCGGGAAACAGTTCAGAAGTAGAAGAAGCACTAGTCGGGATTAGATGTTTATTTTCCTTACAGAGGAAGAGAAGCAGACGTTGCTCAGTTTCACCTTTATTCCATAACTGGAAAAGAAAAGGCCTCCATTTTAAATTAGCGTAAGAACTGTTTCTACATCACCAAAGCCGAGAATTCGCCGTCTGATAACGCCTTGTTTGAATCCTCAAGGAAGTTGGCCTGCACTTCAAGTTTGGTTTGTATTGGTGACTTCGAAGATTTTTCGTTTTTACCAGTCCGGACATATACCATACAAAGCGCACAATCTTCTCCTCTAACGTGTTTGAACACTACGATCATATCTACTCTGCATAGCCTATGGGATATATATATATATATGTGGCGTTGGTGTGAAAGTTGCCATTGATCGGGTTCGCATTATTCGTAGGTTGGGCCCGGCCGGCGTCATGCCGCGTTCACACCTTCCCCTTGAGGTCCAAATTGCGGTTGCCATGTTCGTGTTGACGTCTTGGTTGCTACCGTCCTGGCAGCCAACGTCACCGTCGTCTCTTATCGGCGTGGGCTCGTGTTCACCCGCGTTCCCATCCTGTTGATCATCTTGCAGGCTTTTGGTCGAGATATATCTAGCGTTCATCATCTCCCAAAGGTAAGGAAGAAAAAGAGGAGGTGGGTTCATGAACTAACGTTTCGAAAACCTTCTCGCTTCCATCGTCAGAGTTTTGTGGTAATTAAGAAGAGAAAGGCTTCTTTGGGAATTTTTTATCTTTAAAGTGTGAATTTTCGAGGCTGGTTCCCCAGCTCGTCATCGGACTATGGAATGTGAATAGAAACATGTACGGCTATCGATAGAACCGAAAATGTTTGATTCTTTATAGTCAACTCTCATATGATAGGCATGCCAGGCCGCTGAGTTGTTTGGTCGCTCCTCATTGAACGCTCTCCAACAGAGCCTAATCTTGCTTCATTCAGGGGCATCACGCCTGGAAGAGTGCTCTAAATACGCACCCAGGGTTACCGGATATGATTATTATTAGTTTTATCTAACGTGGCATGATCAGAGCGTGGAAAACTGCCTAGACTCGACAGCTTTCCGTGGAATTTGCTCGCACGGCAAAAAAGGATAATTTCTAAGAGAGCATGTAGCAGTTGCTTCCATGCCCTTTTCCTCTAGCCTGCAGATGCCTGCAGCAAGCCGGCTAACCGACGATGACCACCGCCATACCATGGCGTCCTTCACAGGCTTGAGCTGAGCTGCGGAATGGTCGCGCGTGCACCTCAGGTTAGTCACGTTAGCCAGCCTATTTGGCGCCCCGAGCGACCTTGTTGTCAGACAATCAAGACTTGACCTTTGGCGCAACAGATCACGCGCCCCACAGCCAGCCGACGACGACAGTTCCCCCGTCGATTTCTACTATGGACACCACGCGCTCCAACAGCCGCAGCAAACGCTGTAGCAAGCCGCAACAGACACAGAGGCGAGCTGGAGTATAGGCAGACTTGCGCAGAATCTGCCCACTCGCTCGCCACTCCCACCTCCGTATCCGGTGTAAAGACAAAGTCAATAAGACCGAGGATGAGGGAGGGTGTAGATGGCTGGCGCGATAAACACTCAGCACGCGCACACTTGACACAGCCATCTCGCTAGGTATGCTCCCGCGTGCGCGGGAGTGCCATAAAGGCCACATTAAGAGGGAGCCATTGCAGCCTGACTCTCAGTCCTCCCTCTCTTCCCGTACGCACACACAGACACACAGACCCTCGAAGCCACGGCTTTTAGCGCACCGTGATAGATTCAAACACATTCAGATTTATTATAGTGAGAAAAGAAACGCGCCGAGGTCGACCTCACTCTCTCCCCCACCGCATAGTGACCACACACACACGCACTCACCAATTTTATTATCGTATATGGTCAAACAAAGCATAAATAATAGTAATGGGGATGAGTTCCAAGACGCCAAGGGACCAGAACGTCCCTCAACCTCATCGGTGAGCGCGATCAACATGTTTATTCCGAGCACCAGTCATGGTGTCACAAAAGGTCACGGAAGGAACACACAAGGGGGCCGACACCAAAATAAGCTACACGGCGACAGACAGGAGACTGAAGACGTGGCGACAAACGCACACAGTGGCTCAAACATGATTGGTAGAACAGGCATATGCGAGCAAGGACGGCATAAAGACAAGGACCGTGAGCCAGAGTATCCATTCTCTGAGGATGGGTAGACGAGACAACTACCCGAAACGTCAGGCTTGTAATAAACATCTCCCGGTGAACGCTCCTCTTTTTTCTGGTGAGCATATCTTTGCCAGACTTGACAGTTCCAATTTCAATCGGCAGGACAAGGGATCCGTAGGACGAGAAAACTCTCTGTGACTAAAACATTTGTGTTTGAAACCCAATTTATCGAGATTCGGAGCTGTGCATGATCGGCTGGTGATGGCTAAGAAGGTGGTGATAGTCATACCAGTTCCCTTGGTCTTTGTCGTTACTTCATGCCACAGATAACAGTAAACGTCTAGGAAGCTGGTGGTGGTTCTGGAACGCAAACTATTTTCTGTAACCCGCCATTCCTGTTATTCAGTGCTAATACTGCTAAATCAACCTTTAAAGCCTAACTTACTCGTGCTTTGGTGGGGATAGAAGGTGACCCCCCCCACCCCCTATGAAAACACTGTGTCGACTTCGACGGAGGCAATCGCGGGGACTTACATGATGCCCCTGTTCCACTCCCCCACCTGGGTCTGTTGTCAAGACGATAGGAGATAGGAAAGGGCGCAGGTGGCTGGCGCGGCAGGAACCCACCTACGCGCGCCAAAAATGATCTGGGCCCCAGAGTATCCATTCTCTGAGGTTGGGTAGACGAGACAACTACCCGAAACGTCAGGCTTGTAATAAACATCTCCCGGTGAACGCTCCTCTTTCGTCTGATGAGCATATCTTTGCCAGACTTGACCATTCCAATTTCAATCGGCAGGACAAGGGATCCGCAACAGCAGCAACGTCATAAAGGTCATGGTTTAAACGTTGAGTCCTCCGGTAAATCCAAAGTACTCCTATAAGTACCAAAGTACTCCCTATCGGTTGTAAGCCTTTGAGCCACGACCACCAGCACGTCACTATAAATTCAAACATGTCAGGGTAAATTCGCAATGTAGGCCTCACTACCTCTTTCTCTTTCTACTAAGTCTGAGGCATGGCCATTCCAGTCTCCCGTGTTTTTGCTGGCCAGGTCTCTCTGCCTGGTCAGTTAGCGGCGGTTGAGTCCGTAACACATCAGTGAACGCCCCATTTGCCGAGGGCAGACTGAAGACTTACACGTGAATTTGTTTTAAACGGTAGAAGATTTGCGCTGCGTATACCTCTCAAAGGCGTTTGCCTATCTTTCCCTCAATAAACTGAACTAAACAGAACTAGTGTCAAGACGGAGTCAAGACGATACGAGGTGGGAGAGGGCCAAATGTGCATACACGACATATCACCGTATCAGCACTCATATCCTAAACCTGAAATAGCCTTTCACATCTGCACTACCCTTTTCACCACCAATGACCTCGCCGCTACTGTCAGTGCAGTAGCCATAATTCGATTCTATACTCATTCTGCCACTGGACACCGGAGTCGCACAATGGCCTGGTCTATCACTTGTAAATAGATTGTATTTTCCGCAAAAATTCCCATGGTTAATATTAGAAGTCAGTTTTTGGCAAACAATTGTTTTCAGCAACTCTTCATCAGACCAAACATTTGCAAGGGAAATTAACGCTGTACATAACAATAAAAGTTTAAATAGGTAGAAAAATCAATAACTATTTAACACGGGCGCTGGTTGGCCAACGCGGACTATTTCAGTTCGCGCATGTAGGTCATGTCAGCATGTTGGTTGAGGGATTGTCGCTTGTTGGTAGGGGCGAAATCCTATCGCCACCTGGTGTCGGTTTAGGCCATAAAAGTAACAAAGCTTGTGTCAGAGTCTTCTGACAACACAGCACTGGATTTGCTAGCCTTATAGCTACTGCTTCGACTGTTGCTATTATCCGTTGGCGTAGGCCTTTGGAAAAATTAGATGGTGTCCTGTAGACCACCTGAAAGGCTTCGTTTGTATCGACTCGACGGTTCGTATCGTCTAGATGTGCGAGAATAGCACTCGAGATCGATCTAGTTTCACCTTTAATTAGCCAGATCGGTATGTGCTCACGTACCTATTTTCGTGACGCCTCGTTGTACGGCCGATGTATCCCGCTCCACAGGAGCAAGTGAAAGAGTAAATGCACATTGATGTGGTCTTCAAAGGAAGTCTGTCTGTACCTCCCAATCGTAGGAGGGGAGAGTTCGTGAAGAGCACCCGTAAGTTCGCCACTGGGAAAGCATTTGTGATTGCAGTCTTCAAGCGTCGTCTGACCAGCTCGCTGGTTGCATCGCCTAAGAAAGGCAGTCTTATGAACACGTCTTTCTTTTCTGCAATTAAGGTGACAGGCTTTTTGGCGCGTTCACCAATATTTCTGCGGTTGAACCTTTCCGGGTATCCATTTTCAATTAGTGTATACTGCAGCTGTTGGAGTTCTGCTTCGACAGTTTCAGGAGAACAGATCTGTCGTATTCTAGCTGCTAATCCCTGGACCAAATTTCGTTTTATATTGAGGGGGACAAAACTGTGGAAGTTAGTGTATTTTCCTGTCCAGGTTTTCTTTCGGAAAACCTTGTGTAGGATAGATCCATCCTCTTGCCTTCGCAGAAGGACATCAAGGAACGCAATTTAATCGTCCGCTTCAGTCTCAGCAGAAAACTTGAGCGAGGGGTGAGCGCTGTTAAACTTCGCGACCAAGGCGTCGATGTCAGTGTTATAGTCAGTCAAGCAGAAGATATCATCTACATATCGACCGTAGAATGCAAGGTCATTGATGGTGTCCCCTAGACTCGTTTTCTCGATCTTGCCCAGAAAGACATTTGCAAGAAACGGTCCAAGTGGTGAGCCCATCGCCACACCATCAATCTGTCTGTAAAACTGACCATTGCAGAGAAGTTGGACATTTTGTGTGCATCGCGTAAGGAGAT
Source organism: Ligula intestinalis (assembly GCA_036362985.1). Taxonomy (NCBI): domain Eukaryota; kingdom Metazoa; phylum Platyhelminthes; class Cestoda; order Diphyllobothriidea; family Diphyllobothriidae; genus Ligula; species Ligula intestinalis. The sequence continues at coordinate 23,428,091 of JAYGXS010000009.1, read as the reverse complement.
CTTTGAGGGTTTTTATTTTGGTCGGTGAACGAGCGTCAGCAGGCCCGATATGCACATCCCCTAACTTGCCCAAATCTTCGTTGAATTATTGCAGTCCAGACCCACCATCACCAAATGTACAAAACAAGCGGGTAAACCATATCTCTCTTTAACCCTCCACGCCTCTCTCCTGCAGCAGGCACGATATCTACCTCTCCACCGGCTTTGTGGCAATTTAAAAGTAACATATCCGAATATGAGGATCTCACATGAGTGGGAAAAATCCCCTTGGGAGTAGCCTGGCACACGAATTTGAAGCCAGTTCACCGATGGCGTGCGTATAAGGGCTGCTCATTTTTACAGCCATGGTGTCTAATCCAATAACTGGTTTCCAAAGCGACTCGAACAGTCACCTGTAGCATGCTGGAAGGAAGAATGACACAGAAATAACTAGTGTATGAGAGTTTGCCACTGGCGAATCCATTCTCACTGCAAATGAATGCCCTCTTCGCTGCAGCAAGTCTGGTACACTTGAATTTGTTACTACACGCTAAAGATTGTGGATGGGAAAAAAAGCTGAAAATCTGGTTCCAATTGTTCCTTGCAATTCTCTTGGTGCTGGGTATCAGATCGTGTGTAGCCCGTGTAGAGGGGCTGTTTATCGCTGCCAGTCGCTGTACCCACACCAACCCCCTGTCTTCTTGTCATTGGAACGAAGTGCGTGTAGGAGGAGGAGAGAGTGCAATATATGCTTCGCAAGTCGGCTATAATATAAACTACCCCACGCGCGAAGCACCAACTCTGTGGGACACGCGGTATGCGTTGCTGCTTGCTACCGCTGAACTGGCATCATCCTTATCCTCAAGATACGCCTCCGCTGAAATTTCTGGCTGTCATGCAGAACCAGCACAGGGATCGGCATATATGTGGTCGCTTGTCTATCATGCATCATGATGCTCGCCGTCCGAGCATTTTTGCCGCTGAGATCACAATCGTTAACGCAGTTGTTTTTCCGCAAATCCTCTGGAGTTTATCCATTCGGATAGTATAAAGGGACCTCGGGTTGTTGTTGCATTTGAAACCGCTTCGTCGAAACCTCGTTTTCCGCCTTCTCTCCTCCTGTCCCGACTTATTAGGATACAAGTTTTCTCTATGCTAGAATATGGTAATAAGTTTGTGTGTGTATGTGTTCGACCATCGATTTAGATGAAGCCCACCAAGTGTACCAACAGGTTGGTACAGAAGGTAAAAAGTCTCAGGAGGTAGATTATAGTGATAGCGGACGTAGTTGGCGCCAACAGCACTCTTCAACTTCGCCCGCAGTCAAGAAGAGTAGATTGGATCTGGCGTTGGCCGCTTTCTCCAATGCGAACCACAAACCCTGCCTAACTTACTCTTAAGCGACAGTCAAATTTGCGCGGGTACTGCCGCACTAACTACCCTGCCTCACGCTTGGCGGGTGTCAAGACGGGCTCAAAGAGGCCGAGTCTGATACGGCTACTACTATTTATACTACTAGTGACTAACAATGTAGTTGAAATTTAGTAGTACTGGCACTATTCCTGATGCCAATATTAGTCAGCGGTGACTCTGATTTGGAATCAACGCTAGGGTTCATACCCCTTGATCTCAGCAAGGAGCGCGAAATCTGAGCTTATGCTACATGTCTTCTGTCCTCATGCCCTGACGTATTAGGATACAGGTATGCTCTATACGGTAGTAAGTAAAGAATTGAGATATTGCGGAGAAAAGTTAAGTTCAGATGAGCATTGCTGCCTCATCTGTTGCTGTCAGATAAGTATGCTTCAAGGCCAACGTTGGGCAGACGCGGAATTTGAATCCAGGGGAAGCAACTGGTCGTGGATTCAGATGACCTATTTTACTTTAAATATGCTGACGATATGGTTGTTGGCCATCCTCTCAAAATTTAAATACATCTCCAAGTACTGAAAGATGGCCTGGACCATATCTCAACATAGTCATCAGCAAATGGTCTTCTACTAAATGATCACAGGTCAGTCCAGTGTGTTTTTCGACTGCGACCCCCTCCCAGCCCTGAATCCTTTGACATTCTACCCAATGAGGTATCCCCTTTCCGGTACGTTGGCGTTATTCGGACACCTAACCTCTCATTTACTCTTCATATTTGAGGCCTTGTTTTATATAAATCCGTAAACGTTTACATCATATTCGCGGTTTGTGTTCATATCGTAGAGCGCAAGCCCTAATCTGGTGATTTCTATTTACCTGCATTCCCTCCCTCATTATTTACTCGCATCCATTTATTTCGCAGCATTACTTAAAAAACACTTGTTGATTTTTAAGCATATCCTCCGAATTCTCACTTCAGCTACCGGGGTTTCTTATGCTTTTTTGGCTGATATTATAATATAGCGACATTGTAAAACGGTCGATCGCATCCTTAGTGGGGTCACTCACGCTCTCCCCTATGAACTACTGACAGCGAAGTCTTTCCGTAGTATGCACCGAAGTTTCAGGTATATGTCTTGCCGTACATCGGCATATCAGCACTCTATACTCCTATTCCTAGCACGTTACCTCATGTGTGAATAAACGGAAATTGAGAAGTTGAAAACCGACCTGCAGCCTGACTCTCAGTCTTCCCTCTCCTCCCATACGCACACACAAACACTCGCGTACAGGATGAGCAGCAACGTAGGAGGCCCGAGTTTTTCCGTCAGTTGGCAAACCCTCCAAGCCACGGCTTTACATCGCACCGTGATAGGTTTAAGCGCATTCAGACTTATTATAGTGAGGAGAGAAACGCGCCGGGGGTCGACCTCACTCTCTCCCCCACCGCACAGTGACCACCTAGCTTTTCGGAGCCCTGAGGTGGGGCCACAGCCAGCCAGCCAATCACTCACAAACGAACTGACCCAAGCGCGCGCGGAAACAACACACGTCAGCTCACACGCGCCCAGACGGTCGCATTGTCGCACACCAGCAAACAGCCAATCAACGGCAACTTGCCTTGTGTACCCAATACATCGCTCCCAACATCTGATTGCCTTCTTCCAACAGACAGGTTATTGTTAGTGTTTGTGGTTACACTAGATCCCTCATTCTTGATCACAACAAGCAGTCGGCCACTGCACGACCGTGGGAATATTGACACTGTGTAGTGCAACTGGCGGTGTGAGTCAGCTATGCCGCCTATGCCTTTAAAGTCGCCGACATCATGGGTCTTTACGTCCTTTCGAGGGAAGAGGAGCAGACGGCGAGGCTGTGCTGCAACACTGAAAATGTGGATTTACGTTAGCTTGTATAAAGGGTAAGGACAACATGAACGGCTGTCAACAGAAGCAAATAGGCAAGTTCCGGAAAGCATTTCGTAAGTAGAAGATGCAACAGGCGGAATAAGATATTAATTTTTCTTTCGGAGGAAGAAAAGCAGACGTTGGTTAATCCCACCTTTTTTCCTAACTGGAAAAGAAAAGGTTTTCGTTTGACATTAGCGTAAGAACTGTTCTTATAATACCAAGCCGAGAATTTGTCCTCTAATTACGCCCTATTTAAAATGCCCAAGGAAGGAGACAACGAAAAAGGCGCAAAAGTAAAAGTTCTCAGAATCAGGATTTTATTACGTACAGAACCCAGAATTGCTGACTCAGGCAGAAGTGGTCGCTGAAATAGCCAGGACTGATGTGAAGTCTGCGTCCAGTCGGAACTGAGAGTGTCTACGAGTCTCTTGTGTGTAAGATGTGACATTTGGTTTGAAGTGATTGTGAAGCGAGTTCAAGTGTTGCATGATAGGTGTGCTGGCTGGCTCGAGGGGTGTCGAGGTCCCCTGCCGAGTGGCTGCAGGGCGGCGCGTTTACGTGGCAGTCGAGAAACTACAGCTAGTTGGCCTCTTGCGGGTGTCCGCCTGTGTGCGCACATGTGCATTTAGGTAAGTAAGTGACGGTCAGGCGGTTTTAGGTCAGCAAAGACACATGACCTTGAGGCAGTTTGTATTGAACAAGGAAGCCGGCGTATTGTGGGCTGTTCGCTACAGGAGCGACTTGTCAGGACAAACTGCAAGCGAATCGGAAAAAAATTAGTGACCTGCTAGCACCACTTGGCAACCACTGCTCAGCCGTACTACGCTGACTAATCTTGGTTTCGCCTGTAATGCTTTGCGCGTCTACGCTCTCGCTTCTCTGTCGGATCGATGCCACGAGTCTTGGCTTTTAGCCTAACGAGAGCTCGCCAATGAAATTGTAGCGTTTCCAGATTGCCTGCAGGGAAAAAGCATGTCCTGAACTTCCTGGGTTTCTGCGTGCTCGCTTCACTTCAGGCGCGGGCAGCTGGCTGGTGGTTGTGCGCTCGTCTGGCAGTCAACTTCCTCTTATTTATTTTACATTCCTTCTGTACAAAATAAACTGTTCCTTCCACCTGGCGTCCTACCTTCGCTCTTATCCTTAAGAACAGGGCCTAAAGATCGCATTTGCTAGGGTATAACTTACTTAACTCCTCGTGATAAAGGCCTAAGTCATTCCGGTTGACCCTCCTATGAAAGACATTCTAGGCCGCGGTGTAATTTTGTCACCCTTTGTCGAAATTTCTCCAGCAGGTCGCTTTATCTTGCTTCATCGAGGGGCACCACACCTAAACGGAATATTCCAATATCGGCCGGACAAACATTGTAATTACCTGCCCACGGTTACCGGACGTCATGAGCACTGGCCTCAACTAACGTGGTATAAGGAGACCGTGGACGAACATCCATACTCGGCAGCTTTCTGAGAAATTCCCTCGATCGCACGGTAAAGAAATAAGCATTTCTTGGGGGCAGTCCAGAAGGCCGCTAAAAGTCAGTGGGAATAATGCCACCTGCACTGTGAAGTGCAAATGGCGGTGTGATTCAGGGTTCCCACCTACGCCCTTTAAAGATGCCGACATCTTTACAACCTTTCGAGGGAAGAGAAGCAGCCCAGGCTGCATTGCAAAACGGAAAGCGTAGGTTAACACTAGCTTGCATAAAGGGTATAAACGATATGTACAGCTGTCTGTAGAAGCAAAAAGTTGACTTCCAGTAAGCATTTCAGTAGTGGATGACGCAATCACTTGAACAAAGAGTTTGTTCGCTTGACATTTCAGATTCTTTCGAGAAACCTCCATCAGAGGTAACCATGGAATAATTTGGTATATGCATAGATGATGGTTTACGGGCCCCCAGTCTAGAAACGACTGCAGTGACCTGTCCAATCCATACTTAGTGCTGAGGCTCAGTTAAGCCAAAATATGCACGGGTCAACACGTTGTGTAATGCTAGCGCCAAGAAGCCAGATGGCTGAGAAATTATCACGCTCACGTCCACTACCGGGGGATGAAAGATCAGCAGATCACGGCCCGTACGCCGGCCATTAAGGAATAAGCGCACAAGCGGGCACTTAACCTCGATAGAGGAGTCGTTAATTATCATAAGGTTGCGCTATCATAGCAACTGCATTCGAAACGTCAAGTAAATAAAAGTCTTGTGACGTCGATCAAATCTTCTTCTTCTTCTTCTTTTCGAATAAATATAAATCTGTACGTGTATCACGCTATTCCATGGTTACCTCCGATGTAGAGTTTTGGGCAGAATCGGAAACTTCAGGCAAATAAACTTCTTGCTCCAGTGACCGCATCTTCTACTTCTGAACTTGTACGGCTGGTTCATCTATACATGGTGGTAGAAACGCCCCGAAGCCATCAACTGTGTAAAGGAAATAATAGACGCTGATAGCCAAAAAGTTGTTGCCAAGAAACAAGCCGAACTTTTGCGCCCTGTTGTCTTCGTTGAATGTTCTAACACTGAGCCACACAACAACCGCAACTGCTAGCCGCATATGTTTGCCAATCTTGACTTCTCAACTTAAGAATGGGAATATTTGCAGAACTTAGACAGTCCAAAGACCCTTCGGTGTTAAAGGAACTCAACGGATTCCTGAAGTTTGACACCAGGCTTGCTGAGGCAAACGTGACAGCCAAATTCCTATCAGTGTGTATGGACCAGGGTGAATATCCGAGGCAGTACTGGAAAACTCTACGAAGAAATCATATCGCTGTTTCGTCGGCATCGCTAAAAAGGCATGCGGAGAGTTACCTTGAGACGATTAACGCGGGAATATTGGAACTCCAGCGGAATCTGGCTCAGAGGGCAGCGGTCCTCGACCGTCTTGAAACTCTCGATAGAGTGGCGTTTGAAGAATATGGGCAAACAATAAGGAACAAAAGAATCGAAGCCAGGTGGTACAAACTCCTTCGAAGTGTCCAACCATTTAAAGCGCCGACAACCCTCCCAAGCAATCAGGAGCGGTACGTGCATAACTATTCTTCAATGCGCCTTGACAAAACTCTCCTAGAAATACTATCTCTATGCCCTGAGTTCTGCATAGCGGAAAAAGGTCGAGGCAACAAGAGTTAGAAACCGCATTTGAGAGCCTCTTTAGCCAGACTGCTGACCTAAAATCTACCAAGCCTAGCGAAGTTGATTATATCAAGTCGACGCTGGTGAACTGCTGCCAGCAGTTTTTGAGAAAGGTCCCAACGAACAAAGGCCCCTTAACAAAGGCTCATCTGGATAGCCTAAGAGAACTCCGAAGAAATGAAGACATCGTGCTGACAAGACCAGACAAAGGGTCCGGAATAGTACTGATGAATACAAATGATTATGTTACGAAACTAGAAGCCATCCTGGCAAGTCGTAGAAGGTTTAAAAAATCAGAGAAGGATAAGGATCGTACAGAGGCCGTCGAGGGTCAGTTAACTGCAATTCTCAAAGACCTTCACAAGGAAGGTTTTTTGTCTGACAAAGAGCTTGAAAGACTGAGACCTGTAGGCACGACAGTACCCAGAATGTATGGCCTGCCGAAAATCCACAAACAGGGGTTACCCTTGCGTCCTATCCTGAATATGAGGAACTCCCCTTATCACGCCATTGCCAAATGGCTGGTAGAAAAGCTAAAACCACTTGGCAGTGACCTATACCCTCGAAGTTTGAAAGACACGTTTGAGTTTGTTAAGGCTATGAAGGATATGAATGTTAGAGAAAGTAAGATGCTCTCATTGGATGTATCGTCACTTTTTACCAACGTACCCGTGGTGGAAACCATTGACTACCTCTGTGACATGATTAAGGACATGAACTACCGGATAGGTATACCCGTGAAAACCCTGAAAGAACTTCTTACGAGATGTACGCAAAATGTGCAATTTCTCTGCAATGGTCGATTTTACAGACAGATAGATGGTGTGGCAATGGGCTCACCACTTGGCCCGCTTCTCGCAAATGTCTTTATGGGCAAGATCGAGAAAACGTGTCTAAGGGACACTTTCAATGACCTTGCATTTTACGGTCGATATGTTGATGACATCTTCTGTTTGACCGACTATAACGCGGACACTGACGCTCTGGTCGCGAAGTTTAACTACGCGCACCCATCTCTCAAATTTACTGCAGAGGCAGAATAAAATGATGAAATTTCGCTTCTTGATGCCCTTCTGCGAAGGCAAGATGATGGATCGATCCTGCGTAGAGTCTTTCGAAAGAAAACCAGGACGGGACAATACACCAACTTTCACAGTTTTGTCCCCCTAAATATAAAACGAAATCTAGTCCAGGGACTAGCAGCTAGAGTACGAAAGATCTGTTGTCCCGAAACTGTGGAAGCAGAGCTCCAACAGCTGCAGCAGATGCTGATCGAAAATGGATACCCGGAGAGGTTCATCCTCAGGAATATTGGCGAGCGAGCCAAAAAGCCTAATACCTTAACAGCAGAAAAGAAAGACGTTTTCACAAGACTGCCTTTCTCAGGCGATGCAGCAAGCGAGCTGGTCAGACGGCGTCTAAGAACCGCAATCGCTAGCGCTTTCTCCGCAGCGAACTTACGGGTGTTCTTTACGAACTCTCCTCTCCTACGATTAGGAGGAAAAGACCGACTCCCGTTGAAGACCACATCCATGTGTATTTACTCTTTTACTTGCTCCTGTGGAGCAAGATATTTAAGCCGAACAACGAGGTGCCTGGAAAAGAGGGTACGTGAGCATATACCGGCCTGGTTAAGTAAAGGTGAAACTAGATCGATTTCGAGTTCTATTCTCGCACATCTCGTCGATGCGAATCATCGAGTCGATACTAGCAAAGCCTTTCAGGTTGTCTATCGGACACCATCCAACTTTTCCAAGGGCCTACGCCAAAGGGTGCTTGCAACAGCCGAAGCAGTAGCTATACGGCTAGAGAATCCGGTGCTGTGTTGTCAGAAGAAACTGACAGAAGCCCTTTCACTTCCGTGGGCGACCCCGACGCAAGGTGACGATCGCACTTTGCCCCCACGCCCCAGTGACAGTCATTCGCTGTGCACAAATAGCAGCAATTATCACCCCATGCATCTGCCCTCTGATCAACCCCACAACCTAACCCAATTACCCCCCCCAACCCTCCCCTTACCGGACGCACAAACCTCTAAACGCCGACCTCGCCATGCGGGCGACGCGTAAACGATGAATTGTAATTTGACTACCTTATTTAACCCTGTCCTCTGTATAGTTTTAATTACCTTGCAAATGTTCTAGCCTGACGATGATTTGCTGAAAACATATGTTTGCCAATCTTGACTTCTCAACTTAAGAATGGGAATATTTGCAGAATTTTCAAATTGTTGACTCAGAATGTGAAGATGTTGCGGTAGTCAAAAACAAACTCACAAGTTTATTCGTTTGCAGATTTCCCCTAACCCACATCTCACTGTGTGTTTGAATATAAAATTGCGAGACCCTTTTCTCAGAACTTTTGACAGCTGTAGTTTAAGTATTGCAACCATAGGTCCAGCACTTTGTCCATAGGGAAACTGTGCTTATGGGGCTTTTATGGGTGGGGAATTAGGATAAACGGTGAGTAATGTTTTTGATTTATATCTTTAGATTTTTTTAAGTTGTATTTTCGTTCAACGTATTGCGGAAAAAAACGGTTATCAAAATGCAGGTTGCTTTAAACTCCCAAAAAAGTAGAAATGATGGTTAGGAGGTCGTCTTCTCCAACTTGCCTGACCTAAAACTTACCGTTCTGGAGTCAGATTAATGAAGTACAATGCGCTAAGCGCCGTGCACACCTTCAATTTTCATGCGGAACAACTTACTCCCAGCGGCCACAGGAAACGATTGAAACAACATTTTTCCACTTAAGTCTTACTTCTGCAAGTTTCTTTCACTACCTATCCCATTTCCCACCCAAATACCGTTTCTGTAGGACTAAATACTGGGACTATGGGTATATGAGGTTCACTAATTAAACTTCTTTTGCCAGATGTTCGATAAAAATGACTTATGGCTGCTTAAACAGGGCACGTGAAACGAAGCGTCTGCAACGACTTAAAGTAGGCGGCCTTGCTATACATTTCAGGAAACGTAAGGATTCCCCTGTCTTAACTCAAACTGAAAATTAACCTGTAACCCTTATAATCACCTTAGACCTACACGTTAAACTACGGTTAAAACGAATCCAAACCTTAACCCTTAAGATAATGCTGACGCTAACTCCCAAGTCTGACCTTACCCCCAAAGTCGAATCCACCCATAAACTTAGCTCTAACGCTCAACTTGATCCTCACCCTAATTTTCAGGGCTTTTTCGCTAAGTCGCATGTATTGTGTGTAGTGCGTGTTCCCATGTCCTTTTTAATTGGCCTGTAGGAGTCTGCCACCTTGGCCAATTGCAGGCAACTCATCCTGTTCTCGGCTGCCATAACTTTCATCCCACCTGATTAATTAACTCGCATTGGCGTATAAAATGGCATCGATTCACTCGCTGCTTCACACGCGCGCATGCTTGATGTCAATCAAAACTTCCGCTTCATCTGATTGGCAGAAGCGAGAGAGCACTCGTTCCGTAGCCAAAGCTTCACTCACTCACCCACGCACAACTCCTCAGGCCGACCAAGCGTTCAGATCCACCTGACAGCTGCCTGGTGACCCAACTCATCTACGGTTATGTTTTTCGTCGGTTAATGTCTGTCTGCCAATAAGTGTGATTGAACTAACGGCTTAAGGTTGGTACCCCGTAGGTGGGTTAGCGTAAGCGTCGCGTATGCTTATGCCTTCTAGTTGGTCCATATTCCTCGCCCTCCGTTGCACTTGGTCGAGGAGGTCAACATTTTATACATGCACGATATTCCGCAATCTAGCTGTGGTCTCAAGTAGATTAAAAAAATTTTTTCCGAAAATATGAGAGGGGAATTTTCTCAACATACATTTACCTACTCATTGCCTTCTTGACTACCTTTTTAAAACTTCCTGATTAGACCAGGTTTGCGGTTGTCCACTTACCCATATCTTTGTTCTTATCTTACTTTTCGATGCGGTGCAATTTATAAAGTAATTTACTTCCTGTGATAATTTGCAAATGAGGCTAATTTATAGGACCACATGTATGGAGTAGGTGAGCTTAAAAATCCGTGTGGACGACCAAACAATCAATTGGTTAACGCAGATGCCTTCCTCCCATATGTTTACATCATCCACAAACTTTACAGTAGAGTCAACCTCATTGCACTGAGTATTAAGCCTCACACAGGATTCAAAGTCAGCAAACGCTATCAAAGCGGAAGAGTGATCCCCCGGTCAGCATTCAGTATTCTTAAAGGCTGTACATAATGCAGTAAACTAGCGTTATCTCTCCTAAATAAAGCATAACTCTGCCAAATTTTGATAGTTCAGGGAAATTTAATCCCCACTGCTCAGGTGTTTGCTGAACAACAAAAAAACTGCGCACATCTAAATGTGCTTGTCAGAGGAAGAAATATGACGACATCTCCGTGTCTGCGGCGCCGAGCATAGACAAACTGGGGATTTGAGGTGCTAGTTTAACTCTTCCAACAGTAAAACATACTCCCGTCTATAAACTGCAAATACACAACGGGTCAAATCGCATAAGCTCACAACATTGTTAATAGTACAATATACGCTGTATTGAGGAGACTCTTCGTTTATTAAGGAAATGCTGTCCGCTGTCAAAGCTTCAGTCAAACTGATGGCGGAGACAGGCTTCTTCATTTTTTTGAAATTTTTATGGCAGTATGCGAAGGCTTTAATGAGTTTTTGAGGAAAAGCCTTTGGTCGGACGGAGCTTGCTTTAACTTAGTCCTGCCACTGTGTTGGCAGGACACTGCAGTTTCCTTGGAAATCAGTCAACACGCTCGGCATGGTTCGCGCGCAGTTACTTTTCACCAAAGGGAACTTGGGCCTGAATTCCAATCAGGCAGGATGTCCTTAGTCAACTATTAGGTCAACACTATTTTGCTACAATTATATTTCATTGAATTTAATGTTTTATTTTTTCACTCTCTGTCATTTAATCAGTCCAAAGCAACATTTTTATTTGGACATTTCATTTTATCTTAAACCCTTAGGTAGTTACCATAATTATTGTTTAGATTTCAATGGGTGGCCTTAACACGACAGCGTCCGAGCATACTGCCTCATTTCTTGACATATTCGAAGCCCAAAAAGGCAGCATATTGAAGAAACGAAAATGGAAGTATGACGTAAGTTACTGTTACCTGAACAGCAGAAAAAATATTGCGGGCATGCCTGCTGCAAATTATGCTTTAATTTATAAAAGTACAAAAAATAGCGGGAAAGTTATTGCGCTATCTATAAGGTTTCTCAAATAAGTTGCATTTTTTAAGCAGAAAAATTCTTTGAAATTAAATATTCCGTAGTAAGTTTTATGTATTCTTCAACCTGATTGGCTGTTAATGTATTTCTGCTTAATGCTTACGGTACCACACAGTAGTGCAGATATTATGTAAAAAAGCAGTACGTTAAACACAGTTTGTGTTATTTTGATGGCACGATGCCCAGAAGACAGAGATCGAGCTAAATGTATGATAGAAGTCCGAATGAAGCGAGTGGAGGTTGCTAACACCGTATGCATGTCAGGCTGGTCAAGTATTGGTGGTCACATCATAAGCGGACAGGCACCCTCAAAAAGTAGAAGGACTCCGAAAGGTCAACAATTTTGGAGAGAATTGATAAGATCGTTTTTGCAAACGCCATTGGTAAACCACGGCAAAGCACAAGGAAACTCGCAAAGAAATTGAATGCAGCAGACCCAAAAGGTTCTAGGGCCAGTGGGCATCGGGATTTGTAGGAACGTTTGGGTGTTACCACCTTTAAAAGAGGAAAAATAACTAGACTGAAAGAAACACAAATAAAAGCTAGAATGACCTTCTGTATTATGGTTAGGAAGTAGGCCACGATGACTTTGATAAATTGCTATACGAACTATCCCATCCATAAACCAAAAGAAATGACGTTATTTAGGCTCAAACTCGTAAAATGGTTGGAAATGTGGAGGTTCCAAGGCTAAGCCCTATAGCCATAATGTAAGGAGTTATATAATTTGGTTGACTGTCTGACATCCACATTGTACCACAGGATCAACGAGAGTATGATGAATATTACAGAGAGGAGATCCTATAGCAAAACACTTCATGTAAGGAGGCCAATATTTTAAGAATAAACTTGTTCCGGACACGTCAACAAATATTTTTATGCAGAACAGAGCCACGTTTTATGCAGCTCTGGAGACTCAGTGGTTGTTGACAGGGAAAATTCCACATTTCTGGGGGAAAGGCACATAGCGAAAAAATGGCACTGACTTGAATCCAACTGAAAGTCTTTAGTCAATTCTTGGCAATGTGGTCAGGGAGAAACTGCTCGCTCCAACTCCACTTGGAGAGCTCCCTGCTGGAAGCCGAGAGAAAGCTTCCCCTGGAGACCTTCCTGAATCTCATTCCTACGATGCCAAATGGGGCAGAAGTTATTCTAAAAGTCAAAGAAAAATTTCATTTTAAGCAAATTTTGAAATTCATATTACTATCAAGGAAAGGCGTCCTTTGGGAAAATGAGTAAGTTTATTCAGTAAATTTTCGACACTGGATCCCCAGGTCGTCGTCAGACTTGAGAGTAATCTGCATTACTCTCAAGTCTGATGACAACCTGGGGATCCAATGTCGAACATTAACTGAATAAACTTACGCATTTTCCCAAAGGATGCCTTTCCTAGAAATAAGATTTATTGGGATGCCTGCCTTTCAGTTTATATGAACCGTATTACTTTAGAAAATGCGCGTGTGTTAGTACGGTGAAGACAATTTCGAGACACCAAATAGCTGAAAAAATTTCCAAATGCGACTTTAAGAGGCCACGATCAGCAAGACGCGAATTCAGAAGTCCGCATTCTACAGTGGCTGAAACCTAAAAGGACGGCTTTGCATTAAAAATCGACATGAATCCTATCCAGAATGCACAAAGAATACCCGTCTTCGTTTATTTATGCATCTTTAGGCAAGGAGGGATTCATGTTGAATAATCTTGCCATCGGAAAAAAGACTTATCACCATCTGGATGATTAATCGCATAAACTGTTATCCTTGACTAGGTTCGGTTGCATGCTCATCAACCATTCTGGATGATTCATGTCTATTAACGTAGTAAAAAAGCGCACCTACCGGCGTCTTCTGAGGGATTATTTGAAGAAAAAAAGGGGGGCACAGCAAAAGGTCTGCAAAAAGTCACATGCACGTGCACACCAAGTTAGAAGTTAAAAATATAGGCGCTTTTTGCTTTGAAAGCTACCTCAAACGCAGAGCTATTTTGTAACGCTAAACGAATATTATTGGACTATGATAAACCCTTTTTAGTCGTGTCCGAAGGCGAATTTGCTTGAAACGCAACCCACGTCATTCCCTATATGCTATGATATATGATTTTTCGACAAACTGTACTTTTTTCAACCATCAAAATTGCATTTGAGCAAAACGTAATTATGGGTGAGGTAAAAGCATGGTCGAGCACCGGATCAATTTGTTTATTATCCTGAGCTTTGGAACTTCTGGAGGAGTCCATCGTCAGAGATAAGAACCAGCTACAAAAGAGGGGCTAGTTATCGTGTGTGCATACCAATCAACTATCAAGTGTCATCAGGTCGCGAGGCGTAAGAATCTGCGATTAAAAATAGGGCGGGTGTGGTGGGGGCAAGTAACCATCAGTGATTTCAACGTTCATTAGGGCATCAGCAACGAAAATGGGGCAATTATAGAGGATATGTGTCCAATTAACTGTGATGGACGCCTGGACCTGACTGTATGTAATTGCGCAAGGCTCTAAATGCCCGTGCCCATTCGACACATCGGTTAACTAACTTCCCGTCCGTGGACCAGGCTTTTAGCAATTCCCTGCTCCTCTTGTTTCCAGCGTGGGCGAGTACCTTGACGGCCGCAAAATTGAACTCCTGGCCTGTTTCATAGGTGTGAGCTGAACTTGTGATATTTCGTCACCTCGTTGTACGGCCAACTTGTGTTCATGTATACGCGATCTGAGCATGCGTTCAGTTTGGCCTGTGTAGTTCCAAGGGCAGTTTAGGCATGGGATATGATACGTTACCCTCGTTAATAAACAAAGTGCTCAGCTGCTCGAACGTCCTTCTTGCTTACCCATGCAAATACTTGGAACGCGAAAGCTTTCCTTCATTCGAAAATGGAAGCAGTTATGCAGGGTAAATTGTTTATATTTATGAAAACAGTTTGTCACGAGTAAGCAGAAACGTTCTTCCTAGTAGCTTATTCTCATAGGGGCTGGGCAATTCCATACGCCAAGTGTATAGGAGCCCGGGGGCCGCCTTCTCGCACCGCTTCGCTTTGGAGTCCCACACATTAGTAAAGCAACTATAAGGCTGTTGTAACAGTGGCTGTGTCCTTGTCGCCGATTCATTATGCCCTTTTGAATCCCCAGAAGAATTACACAAGTAGAAGGATGTTACTTTGGAAGCCACCCGAAGGAGAGTTTATTGTGTACAAATTGCGGAGTAGCATTCTCGGGTGGCAGTTGCCGCTGGCTGATCTCTAGCGCGCCTTGTGTCCCACCTTGGGGCAAAGCCCAGCACTGAGACGGACTGGTGGTGTCCTTGCCAGTCCATGTTGCAACTCACTGTCTGAGATGCGACAGTGGCTTATAGGTGATTGTCAAGCGCGTTCGCTTGTGGCATGATTAGGTGCGTTGGAATAAGGTCACCTACTGTGGTGAACTAAGTGACCCTTTAGGAGCTGCCACTAGATGTGCCTGCGCGTGGGCTCTCGTCCGTGTGTGTCCGATCCAGAAGTTTAACGTTATCGCGTGGGGCGGTCACCAGCTGAGGCATGGGACCTTGGAGGCAGTGCACATCGCCAAAGGAATCATTGTAGCAGTCGGTCACGTGCGCGACACCTAAGGAGATCCTGCAAGGTTGCTGGCACTCGGTTAGCGAGGCTGTTAGCAAGGGCGTCAAGTAAGCAAACTGAAGGGCTCACTGCTACCGCAAGAGATATCCGGAGTTGTCCATAGCATCTGGTGCAGCCGCCAAAAAAGCAACTACGTCAGAGACACTAGAAGACTGTTCTGGACTCAAATTGCCGAGCACACGGCAGCAGTGTGGAGAAATGTCGCAAATTTTCAAGTTGCGGCTCATTAGACAAGACCTGGCCACATATTTAACTTTATAGAGGCAGAAGTTCTCGCGATAGGTAAAAATCATGCAATCCACGAGTTGCCTGAGTCATGGTTAACGGTCCCCCACTCTTAAAACAATTCCCATGACCTGTACAACCCATATTCGGTGCCGAGGTTTAGCGTGGCCAAATCAATTCGCCACTTGGGGAGCGTACAGGCAACCTCGTCTTCTAACGCCAACGCCAGGGTCAAGAAACCATCACGCCCAAATCAACCACATGTGATGAAAGTTCAGCACGCCAACCATCAAGCAATCAGCGCACAAATGGGCAACTATCCTCGATAATTGTCATAGGTATGCAGTACAATAGCGACTGCATCCTACAAAAAGTGCAACTCCTTGTGCATGCATCATCCGTTTCTGACATTTTTCCCTGATGAATGACCCGCATCAGAGTCCGAAACGTCAGACAAATACCGTTGTTATCACAGTCATTGCATCTGTTTCTTCTTAATTCCTTTTTAGAGCTTTTAATTTCACTTTTTATCGAAAACTGTACCGTTTATAAGCATTCAATTCGGTAAAAGTGGCCAGGATTGAAATAGAATCCGTCAGTACCAACTGCGCGTCAACAGTCTGCCACTTACAAACTATTTTCAAGATTTAAATCTAAAACTGGCCCAGACTTTAAAATTCGCGCTCACACTATATATCGTGAAAATCGGCATGAAATCTTTTAATCCAGCAGGTTTCTGGTCCTTTGTCTTACCCCTATTTCAAACAATACAAATATAAATTGCAGTTTTAGCCAATCACGTAGTTGCTATCTTCTGCCACTGCGCACGGCTCAGATGAAAGACAAAGTGCTGGTTCATATATGAAACAGGCATCCAATCCCAATTTACGGTAAAAACCCTTAAGACATCCTCATTTCCCTTTCGAATAGTTCAAAAACAATGATTTCTTACATTAGCCTCGGGAATTAGGATTTAATTTCTACAGATACAACTTGTCAGTATCATAGGTCGTTTAAAGTACAAGCTCTCAGCATCTGCATCGGAGGCCACCTTCGGTCGACTTGACATTGCTCTCTCGTTCATCAGATTCTGAAGGGTAGGTGACAGAAATTATTCGCTAGGTGTTGCGTGCGTTAATTGATTAATTAATTCACGCACACGTGCGCAGGTGATCGGGCCTGCGTCCCCCCCCCCCATCCCCCCCCCCCTCCCCCGAGAAACCCACGGTGAACGTCACCCCCCGCGACGATGGAAGCGTCCGGTCTGGGTGCCGCGAGAGGTCAGTGTGCACAGATGATTGAAGAGATTCTCCGGCCGCATCCACCAACCCCATGACACACATAAAAGCACCCGCAGCTCTCGGCTAAGCCCTACAGCAACATCCCCCAAGGCCATCTTTTCTGGGTGCGAGCGGACGGGTGCGGACATTAGGGTGCGTGAAAAGCGGACGAAGAAGGAGGAGAAGGTGCTACCGGACTACGACGGCGGCGAGGGTAGCTTAGAGGGCAGCCTGTCAGAGGCAATTAACACCTCCTCCTTGCTTCACAGCATGGTACAGCGAAACTAAAATAGGCATTACTGGTAGGCTGATAGGAATTACCGTAAAGTGACCATAAGAAACTAATTGCCTGTGCTGGAGCAGGGCAGGGCGGACACTGGGTATGTGTATGACGCATTTGTGCGCCGAATGTCAAGAGGCCTGAAGGAAATGTTTTCTACAGGGATGTAAAAATGTACACTGTTACTTCATTGTGAAGTACTATTCCAGGTAAATTCGTGCATGGCAGTATACCAGCTGCTTTTTAGCCTGTTTCGCCCGCCTATGAAGATTATTATATCACATTATTGTATTAATATATTACAGTATGGTGAGTGCTGCAAGAAACATTCCGCAATTTAAAAAACACTGGTTATCATTCACGAGATAATATATGAGTAGGGTTGCAATACTGTTTATCATGCACTCCAGTGTCAATTCTTTTCAGTCTCGCTAGGATGCCGACTCTGTGATGAGCTTCATCCAGACCGTTCCAAAAAACTCGATTCTGCAAAAATGGCTACTCAAGTAGCATGCATGTTATTATTTATTTTGACTGCCTTCATAAATTCAAATATATTTTAAGGAAAGCGTACACGAAAAATCCTCTCTTGTACTTATTTGATAGCAAATTACACCTTCTTTAAATTTTATCCTTAATAGAGGAGCTTCCTTTGGTTTTAAGCAAAGTTTCTAAGTTGCCGAATGATTTTGAAACCTACCGACATCTACAACTGAATTCAAGTTTTACAAACTGAATGCTGTGTTCATCCTTTTTAAACGAAAATACGTTCTTGCCTAATGTTTTAGGATGTGGTTGCATAGCTCTCATAGAATTTCGTAATAGATATGGATCATGCTCTTTATCAGTGGCTGCATTATTTACTTAATGGATACGACGTTCTATGAATAAACACCTCACTGTCGTAAAAAACTCAAAATTTGAATTTTTTAAAACTGAAGGAAACCCTTTCTTTAAGAATAAAATTTTAAGAAGGCGTAAGTTGCCATCAAATAAGAACAATAGAGGATTTTTTCATGCATACTTTCCATCAAATATATTCGAATTTATATAGGCAGTCAAAATCAATGAATAAAATGCATGCAATTTGAGTAGCCATTTTTACAGAAACAGTTTTTTTCGCAGCGGTCAAAAAGAAGCTCGCCACAGAGTCGGCATCCTGGCGTGACTGAAAACAGTTGCAATTGGACTGCATGATAAACAGTATTGCAACCCTACTCAGTGTTGCTTTGCGAATGATTACCGGTCTTTTTCAAATTGCGGAATGTTTCATGCTGCACTTGCCATAGCGTATATATACGTCGGTTAGAGCGTTTGCTTCCAGTAAAAGCCTTTTCTACTACGCAGGTTAAATTCCGCCGAAAATCTCGGGTTTTTCACAATAAGCTCAACTCAATATTAAGAAAATCTGCAAAATCTCCTAATAACATTAATTTACTGCTGGGTGACTTTGGGAGCAGCAGCTTTGGTTGCGTGCGCGTAGCATGGAGGTTCTTGTAAAAGTCCTTGGATTTCATAAGTGGGAACACCTGCTGTACATCCTGAGAAACTGTCTTGTCAGAATAACCATCCAAGAGGGGAGGATGTGAGCGACCAAAAGCTCCGGTGACAGCGTGCTAAACGGCTGAGATAGCATATTGCGAATAAGTGAAAACGGGGGTGAAATATTTACAATTACAGTGGATTCCCTATCCCATAAAACTTCACCCAAAATTTTGGAAGTTCTTTTTAATTCGAACAAATTACTTATGTAGTATTATAGTGCTGATTAATTTACAGCGTAATATCAAGATATTTCAGTTACGTCAGGAGGACGAATATCTGGCCACCTGCATAGCGTTGCTGAGGAGAATATGAATTAAAATGCCTATTTCTGTTTACTGTTCAATGCCCGCGTAATTTCAACCATTTTGAATCGAAAACATGCAGAATGATACTCTATGTTTAACTGGTTGAGCATAACATTACGCGTATTTTTAATTTCCATAAAAGAGAGGGTGAATGTCTATTTTAAAATGTTTCTAAATTACCGAATAATTTTGAACACTTTCGCGAATGACACTTGAATTCTAGTCTTCCAATCAAAGGCTGTATAAAGTTTGTCTGAGGAAATGCTCTATAGATCACACAGAATGACTCGATGGCTGTAAATCAAGTTGTTTATTTTATATACAGCATCAATTAATTGAGTTATGATATACGGTTAATAATTATTGAACAGACAAAAAATCTCATCATGTTTTTTTCAAATTCTTCAAGTAAAAAATTTGAGGAAGGCGTAATTGGCTATCACAGTAGCAGTAGAAAGAATACTTTTGTGCATGCTTTCTATAAAAGGACGTTGACAATCGAAGAGCAAAATACAAGTTACTTAAGTAGCTACTTGCATGTAGCGTCTAATATTTGTTGGCTGTTAGAAAGAAGCTCGTTCCAAAGTCGGAATTCTGCCAGTTAGACAGTACGATAAGCTGTATTAAACCCTACTTGAGTAATTTGCTCGAGTGTAAAACCTTCTTTTTAGAATTTCGGTTGACATTTCAAAAGATAGGAAATCTACTCTTAAGACTCAGACGTGGACCAACAAAGATTCACTGTGTCATCTACGACCCCAGCGATGAATGCGGGCTCCGCCAAGTGGAGTAAGCATGGGACTTTGTTGCAAATGCACTTCTGGTGCGCTCATCACCTGCGACCACCAATAATGATGGGTTCAAGCGAGAATTCGGAAAGACAGACCAATAAACGCCGTGCTTCAGCGAGCACATATTCTTTTGAACAATCTCCTGAGCTTCAGCCATCTGCTCCCATCCGCAATTGTTTGTCATACTATGTTTTAAAATGTTATTTCATTATTAGCAATTCTAAATAATGATAACGGCAAAAATGGCTACTTAAGTAGCATACATGTTATCATTTATTTTGGCTGTCTTTATAAATTCAAACATATTTTAAAAAATAAAATTTTAAGAAGGCGTTAGTTGCCAGCAAATTAGTACAACAGAGGATTTTTTCATGCATGATTTCCATAAAATATATTTGAATTTATATAGGCAGTCAAAATAAATGATAAAAGTGTATACTATTGAAGTAGCCCTTTTTTCCAGAATCTTCTTTTTCGGAGCGTTCAGAAAGAAGCTCATCACAGAGTCGGCGTCCTAGCGAGACTAAAAAAAATTGAAATTGGACTGCATGATAAACAGTATTGCAAGCCTACTCAATGTTGTTTTGCGAGTGATTACCGGTATTGTTAAAATCGCGGAATGTTTCTCGCAGCATTCGCCATTGTGTATATATACGTTGAAGTCGAAGGCGTTCTTTGGGAAATATAATGTTTTTCGTGAACTTTCAATACTTGAGCCTCAGTTCGTCTTTAGACGCAGGGTGAAGTGAATGTGCCAAGTGACAGCCAAAATCGTGAATGCCCAGGAAAATCGATAATGGTGTGGCGTGGCGCTAGGCCCAGTAGGCCGTGGCCCTGTATCTCATTCCGTTCGCATTAGTTCACGTCTCACCCATTTTCGGCGAGATTTATGCACACCGCATCGAGCTCGATGTTTTGGCTGATGCAGGGGGTGTCTAAATGCATTGCCTCAGGGAATTCTCGGCCTTTCATGAAAGAGCAGACACCGCCAATACGAGTTTTGTCCCACGCGAATGTATGCCCGGTATCAAGGCTATGCATGGTAACTTAAAACAACTTTTCTTTTCGTTTCTATCTTCAACTGATGTTTGTGAAGTCTCGCAATTCGGCGCTTGACTCTACGTCTGAAGACGAGCTGGGGCTTCAGTCTCGAAAATTCAGGCAATAAATTATATTTTTCAAAGACCACTTTCAACTTCAACTTATATTTACCGAGATGCCTACCTTTCAAAATATTATCTATATATTCACTCAGAAATGTGCGAACACCGATCGAATAGGCTTCCGAAATAAACAAAATTCATGTGGTGGTCAGAGTTCCCCAACGGGTGACCGCTTGCCAGGCAGATTCCGGACAAGTCATAATAGCAGTAAGTGGAGTATGACAGCATTTGGGGGTAACTTGATACAGAACTCTTTCGGGCTTATTAGCCTTCATCAGCCAAGCATAAACCTGAACACCAGCTGGTCGGACAGCACAAACAAACGCACTCACAGATGATGCAGTTGGTCCACCACTGGTGCCTATCAGATGGGTCATAAGCACTTCATCGAACCGCAGTTCATCAGCGCCTCGCCACCTGCCATTTATACATATATATAGATATTATAATTATATTTTTTAGCGTGTGTCCAAGAAGTACGTCAAAGTATTTATGTTAACGATAGGAACTTCATCGCTAAAGACGGCTTGCTGAAAATGGGTTTCAGTTTTACAATATGTTTTTTAGAAATCCGCCCAGTTTGGAATTCAGTTTGCGTTCCGCCTGATTTCTTGTTAAAGGTTCATACACTCCTTCCTATTTCTATCAGCCAGTTATATGACATTCGTTGAAGTTAGGAATCTAAGCGGATCCCATTCTAAACACTCGGTGCTACAGTACTAAGCACGGGAGTTACATCGTTGGGGTTTTCAATCTTGGCCCGGTCGCGGCTGGCCTTGAAACCCAACGCAAGTTTGCCCGTCATAGCATTTAAAACCGAAACATTCTTTCACAAAACGGAGTTAAGAAGGGAAATTTTGGGACTCGTATAAATATAGCATAACAAAATATTTAGATTTATTAGAATCATATGGGTCAAATACACAGCAAAATATATTTAGGGGACTATAAAACTGCTCAATTATAGGCCGTAGGATTGTTGTGAAAAGTTATTGATGAGCATGCGGAATGGTAGAAAATTCTGGATAGTGTGTACCAATACTTCACTAGTTGTCGCACAGGTGAGGCGGATGCTTAGCTGAAAAGTAATTGGTAGTATTTTTTTGCCGTTTTGACTTTTTAAGTCCTTTTCTCCTGCAAATAAACGTCTGTGATATTCCAGATATTTTTGAAGTCAATACTAATAAGTCGAATTGCACTTTAACTGCTACTGACTGCTACTGAATTACAATAAGAAACGTTACTAACACAGTCGCTCTTAACTTTTCCTTGGTTGAGATGCCCAACTATGCTGTAGTTGCTATGGTTTGTGGTTTGAAGTGTTTCACTGCGTCCTAATTGCATGGTGTCAGAAAAAACATATAAGATATTTTACGTAGTCAAGCACGAAATTATGTTTAATTGGCTGTCTCCTAGTGTGATGGTAGTTTTTTAATAATATACAAAAATACTTTATTTATTATAGTTTTTTTTCTGTGATTTCGCTCTGTTAGACAAAGGTAATTTTAAAGTTTTACATATTTAGCTATTGAAAAATGTTATTTCGTTGTATTCAACTGGGCATGTGTATGACGCATTTGTGCACCAAAATTGAGGAGGATTGAAGATAATGTTTTCTTCACGTATGTCAAAAGATACATTGCTACTTGGCTGGGAAGTATTATCCCAGACGAATTGTGTATAGCAGTAGACAATCTGCATTTCAACCTGCTTTCTAGCGACTCAGGGGAAACATATTTATTCCGCCCGGATTCCTGTTAAATAAAAGGAATGTTTTGTCATCTCTGAGACATAGTTTACGTTTTAAGGGACGTTTTTTAGAAATCCGCACATTTCAAATGCCACTTTGCGTTCCACCTGATTTCCTGTTAAACCTTCATATGCAACCGCCTAAGTCTATCAGCCAGATAAATGACGTGTGTTGACATTTTAAAACTAAACGGAACCCACTGTGAACACTGAATACAAGAGCACTAACTGCGAGACGCAATTCGTTCGGGTTTTAAAACTTGGTGCTGTCGCGTTTGACTTTGAAACCCAACCCGAGTTTTCCTCATCATAGCATTTAACAACAGAAATGATTTTTATTCAGATAAGAAATAATGTTTTGGTCATCTCATTAATGTAGCATAATAAAATATTAACAGTTATTAGAAACATATGGGTCAAATACAGAGCATGAGTTATTTATGGGACTATAAAACCACTGAATTGTAAGCCATCGGATTATAGTGACAAGTTTTTGATGATCATATGTAATGCTAGATAATTCTCAAGCCTAAATTAAGTGTTTTTTTCATTTGAAAACTGGCTAAGTGGTGTTCATCAAGAGTTTCCTAGTTGTGAGGTGAGTACTAACCTGAAAAGTAATAAATAGCACAAATAGGATGGATCTTGCAAGACAGGAATTTTCTTGTGATGCTCTTTGTCTACTTATGTGCAAGTCCGATTCCTGCACAGGTGTCTCGACAAAAATGTATTACCGAAGTGTGTTTCGTACAGACCTCCGGTTGATACAGAGTTGACAAGACGCAAATAATTTACTTACCCTACCTACGCATGACCATGACTATGCTACCATCACCCATGATTAAGAATTCCCGACGGAATCCGAAACGTCACGCAAATAAAACTCTTGTTCCAGTGATCGCATCATCTTCTTTTGGTGCTCCCAAGTGTTGATTATTCGCTCAATATCGACGTCACGCGTGAAACAGCACTGAATTTGCTGTTTTCCTTCCCCACTTTCTCCTACTTTTCCTCCTCTTCCTCCTCCTCCTCATCATTATCATCGTCATCATCAGCACTATCATCATGATCAATGTCATTTCAACATCTTGCAGCTCTGCTGTCCTTGGTAGCGCAGATAATGTTTTCCGTTTCTGTTCTTGATTAATTGAATGTCTACTCTCAAGTTCTTACTCGTAACATTATTTAATCTATATCAGTTGGACATTGACCAATCGGCGTTCGAAAGGGCAAAGACAGTTAACAAGGATCAATGTCAGTATAATTTCATTCATGTGTACGCTAAGTAGCTCCGATTATAATAATATAACTGTTAGCTATTGGACTGTTCGTATTATGTAGTGAAAGAGACGTGAACCTTGGAGGTGATTTGTAATCGCCTTGTGCAAAGTCGTCTAGCACTTAAACCTTTGCAGTGTCATTGCAGCCGAGCCCCAAAAACTAAACTTATGGCCACAGGCTTCCTATTAAGGACTTCGTTTGGCAGGCAGTCCCTCTGCCTAACTGCCATTTGGCAATCTCGAGGGCATTCCATCTAAAAGAGGAAGCTGTGGGGTGGAGGACGACCCCCTATGATTTATGTAGGGTGAAATTTGTCCGACCAGAAAGGCTTTTGGCCAATCAGCATCGCGAGAAAAGGGAGTTAGCACTGTAGCAAGAAAGCAGCAGCAGAAGCTACCACCGCTGCGTCCGGTTTATGCTGCCCCAAGTTCAATTACACGCCGGGGTGAATAACATTTGCCAATAAAAACGCGAGAAGACTGGAATGATCGCTTATTAGCCGTCTTCAGCCAGTCATAATAGAAAAAAATATGTGGGTTCCAGGAAGAATTGAAGAAAACGATGCGACCACTGGAACAAGAGTTCTATTTGCCTGACGTTTTGGATTGCGTCGGGAATCCTTAATCATAGGTAATGCTAGGTTAGTCTGAGTCATGTGCAGATAGGGTTGAAACATGCATGTGTTGCATGGTATTTATAGTTTTTAGCGATCATCGTCATTCGTACTGTAATAATCCACTCCTGTAGCTATCGCCTGGCTCTTTATTGATACGGTGATGGCTTGACACTCAGATTCGACCTATTAGTTGCCACAATTTCTTTGTCAGGTTCAGATGCGGGCTTGGTAATTGCACGACCATTATGCCCGCTGTCGTCAGAGTTGTTGCTGGACCCCACCCTTCCCACGTGATTGATTCTCTTGTTAAGAAAATTTCTCAGTACACCGCATGGAAACGCCAAATCGTCGCGCTTGATGATGGAGTGGTGGTCTGAAAACCATGATTCCAGCAGCTTGCGGCTCACGCAGTTGTCACCTCTTGTAAGGAGTTCGGCCTCATCAGGCTTGAAAATATGGCTGGGTCCCATCGACTAAGCTGCAACCTGGACGTTGGCGTCTTTCTTCCTCACCGCCGCTCCATGCTCGGCCATTCGTGTCCGGAGTAATCTCCCGGTTTCTTTGACGTAGTTGCTTAGCTTATTAACAACAATCAGCCAGCCAAACACAACCCAAGGGGTTGCACCATTTGGAGCCCGATACCACGACCTGTTGATTAAAATTTCAACGCTCTAAACACTGCGCGATCAGCCCGTTGCATTGCCAGTTTCGATCGGTAGTATTGATTAGAAATGGAGGTTAATGCGGCAGCTGCTCGGGTGACCTCCACATGTACACGCGCTATACACGCACCAGTTCTCACTTGCATAAAAACTGGGGTCCTGATATGCACTTAATGAGAGTCCAGCCGGAAAGATCCACGCCCGGAAAAAATCATTGCATCCTGAGCTTCAGCCCGGAGAGTCCCGTGAAGTGTCACAATTTGAGGGCACATTGCATGTGGCTTCATTGCTCTACTGAGGAAAACTACAGTTGTCTCAGAGGTGGCACGATTTGCGCGAAATTGCTGTGCATCTGTCCAACCTGGTTATTTTCAATTTCCGCATGTACAGTATGGCGAACGCTACAAGAGACTTGCCTAAGTTTGTAATTTTTTTATTATTTCTCGCATGCTAGCGAGAACACATAATCAAAAACTGAGAAATACTTATGAGAAACATAAGGCGTATTAAGCATTTAAGAGAACTCTTAGAAGTACTCAGGGTTTGCAAAGAAAGATAAAAATTTTCCGATAAATCCCAAGTTTCGGAGATGTAAATGTAGCTATAAATTAAAACAATTAAGTTATAGACGGACTGGAACCAATTTCTTTTGTATGTAGATATCACCATTATTCGCATAAATTCTGTCATCATTTTCTTCGTTTTCAGTATGTTCATGGATAAATTGCGCTTCCGTTTGACGTTTACACCAAAACCTGTAACATAAGATATACATATATAGATATATATATAAAGAGCATTTAAGGGAAAGTGTTTTTAGGTACTAGTTTTTATGACGTTGGCCATGCTGCTCATATGCAGAAATGTTTCAAAACAGCATCCACATTTAGAGAATAAATCATGTCCGTAAAGGAATTCTGATCTTATTATTCCTTATATTAATAAAAAAACTTCCCATAAAAGATTACCTCTTTATAAAGTGCTTTGCTTAGATGTGTGGCTGAAAGATTTATGTGTATATTAACATTTTCCAAGGCAATGTCACAACGAAATTGGAGACTTTCGACAATTTCTTTAATTCACCTGAAGATAAACGATTAAATTTAAGTGGACATGAAAGCAATGACTTTTCTGTTTATAATTATATATTTTCCGCATAAGTAGATAAATTCCATGATCTGTTGTAAGCTATCGAATGCCAAAACGACTGACCATATATGACCATTTTTTGAAATACTTTTTAATCTTCTGTCTGTTTTGGTTCTAAGTAACGGTTCTAAGCGAGGCGTTTAACTCACAAAAAGTACATTTATGTATGATTTACATTTAATAAAGCCTTTATCGCATTACGTTCGCGGTAACATACACGGCACTTTGTGTATGCGGTAGTATAATGCGGTAAAACAAAGTGTCCGAGGAAAACGTCTTTTACTGCACTTTGTGCAAAATAACTCCACAGGATAGCTAAACATAATTTTGAAAACTAAATTCTTGCTTGTGTCTGAAAATAAATGCAATTGCTTAAACTTGGCGTCACTTACTTTTGATCAACTTCGACAAAAATTTCCAGTTCTGGAAGGGATCCTTTTTCAATTTTTTCTACTTATTCTTTAATTCGTCCATAGCACAGCGCATATTAATAAAACGTTTAATTGTGTCGAACCTTACAGCATAAAAAAATTCTTTGATATAAACGTTCTCATGATGTAGCCAAAATCAGTTCTTTTCGCTCTATAATTTTAACTTAAAGAGCAGTTTTCCAAACTGAAGCCTTTCTTATGATCAAATACCCCAGTCGATCAAAATAACCTGGGAAAATATATACTTACCTGGCAAGTTAAATTTCGTCGTGCAAGTTGCTTGCAGCACTCGGCATACTGTACCCATGGCATGCGCAAGTCAGAATGCTCGGAGATGAGCAAGGGCACAGCGGCTGACGCAGCTCAAGCGTCTTCTGTTGAACAATCACAAATCGGTCCCACAGTCAATCAACAATCGCGACGAGTTGTCGTTCTTCTACACCGTATTGAGACATTATTTGAACAGGAGAATCAGTCACCTGGGAGGGATCAGGCCGAGTGACAACTCAAATGACACAGTGAACATAATTGCCGCGCAGTTATCAAGCTGACCTAGCGGCAATTTTGTGATTCAAACTCGGACTACCAAGGCATCACCAAACCAATTGTGACACCCTTGGGTGATGACGACAAATGAAAATTATAGTGCACATGAGGTTAACCGTTATAAATACTGCACAAACTATGCATGCGTCTTACTTCTTTACAGTTAGCTACGATTTGGGGTTCTCGACAAAATCTGAAACGACGGGCAAATAAACCGCTTGTTCCGGCGATGGGATGTTTGACTTCAGAGCTGCTTCCTGGAACGAGCATATTCGCTTTAATGGCAACCAGAAAACAGTTCAATATGTGTTTTGATTGTGACGCTCTCCCAGTCTTGAGGCCTACGGCATACTGTGCAATGTGGTATCCTCTTCACAGTACCTTGCTGTAACTCTGAATTTCAATCTGTCATTTTACCTTCATATTTAAACCATCTTCATTAAAATTTGTTAACTCCCATATTATTTCATTAGTTTAAACACCTCAATCTCTAAACTGGCGATTCATAGATGCGTACATTCTCCGGCCCAGTATCTACAAATTCCCAGTTATATTTTCCTACAAGATAAGAAGTTTCTTCTGAAGGTTCTCTTTATCTGCCGGTATTTTTTATGCTTTTTTAGCTCATTAACTTCTAGCTGATTTTGCCCATACGCTTTACTCTGAATTAATAGCTACGAAGTCTGTCTGTACTATGCGTCTTGGTTTCTTGGTTTCCAAACTCGCGCACTCACAGCCTCTACAGAAATCGCATTTAGAAGGAGCCATAACTGTCTGCGCTTAAAGAGGCTTATAGAGCCCCCCCTCATATACCCCTTGTCCCAGCATTTTGTCCTACTAATACGGCAGTTATAGGGCTTTGAGTGGTGGAGAAACAGAATAGGCAGATAAATTTTATAATGGAAGTTAGTTATAAGGTAAATAATGAAGTCGAAATTGTTTCACGTGGCCGCTGAGTGTAGGTTGTTCCGCATGTAAATTAGAGATGTGGGTGGCGGTTCACACCGTGAACTATACTTATCTAACTGCAGAACGGTGAGCTGGACATCAGGTAAGTTGAAGAAGACGACCTCCTATCGAACGTTTCTATTTTTCGGAAAGTTCAAGAAACCAGCAATTTGATAATCATTTTTTTTGCCATACGTTAAATGTTAATACACATTAGGAAAATCTACAGCTATAAATTAGCAACACTTCTAACTTCAGTTAAATTAAAATGCATTTAGCAGTTATTAACGTATATTCCACTGCGTGTTCTAATTCTTCACCCATAAAAACCTTAAAAGACCGTTTTCATAGGACTATATGCTTGGAATAGGAATAAATGAGGGAGGCTACATAAGCTACTGTTGCCCAGTCTGCCAATGATGTCAGCTGAGAACCCACGTCTTCCATGAGCTGATATCATAAAGTTTGAGGTCAGATTTGATTTTTCCGCTCAGGGAGAAACTTTGTGAATATTTAAATATGAAGTTGGCGTGAAATAGGGCTTTCTTAGTGAGCTTAAACTACTAGTCCAAGCATCTTACTTCGCACCTTTCTATCTTACCCATTTTCTTTTTGCATTAACAACCATCAAAATACCGTTTCGTGCATTCGAAGATTTCATTTGATGTACGCACTATCGCTTGACACCATGGATGTTCGTTTTTCCAGTTCACGACAAAATGTATTCTGTCAACGCATTTTTGCGCTCCTAGGAGGTATTATCATCTATCAGACAAGTTCTTGGTAAGATGAGCATTATTCATGCTCAAAGCCCTGAATATAACTATCCGTCTTTTTTTCTGGTTAAATGCGTCTTCAATTGGCAGCATTTTTATTGTTGAATATATAGGTGATCCCTTATGTGGCAAGTAAAGATCATTTGGACTTATTTCTGGACTATATAAAGAGAGGGTGTTATTCTTTCGTTCAAAGAGATAGTATTCTAGCAGTTCTGTTGAAAGCAGGATATTGGAAAGGATGTGGTAACAAGGAGGACCTGTCAAACTCTGTCTGACCTTTTGCCCTCTGTTTTTTTTCGTCGAACGTTCTACCACTTGCCGCAGTAGATGCGATTGCTGGCCGTGCAATGTACTTGCTCCTTTCATAAAGCTGATTTGCACCGAAACACATGTTGTAGTCGGCGCAAACTTTAAGGTCATTTGTTTGCAGTTCTACCCCGCTGCCGGAACGCACATTTTCATTCTATCTCTCCCTCTCTGTGTGCATTTGAATCTAAACTTTTCAAAGCCAATTCTAGGAATGTTCGGTAAGGATGACTTATATGGCTACCTTAACACAACATAACACCCAGCTATGCAAATACATGCCTGTGGGAATTCCAAGAGCTGCTAAAAAGTCTTAACTGACAATAATCCGCACTATTCTTGGCACATTCACTTAGGCCACACATATAGTGTGGCCAGTTCGTTAGACCTTATTCCATCGTTTCATAGATTTTAGACTTTGATTGAGCTAATGTACTACGTGATTTACTTTAATGAACTTTGAAACCTTCTATCTCTGGCCTGGCGAGTAATTTATAACAACAGGAACTATTCATTTTATTCTTTCGGTGCGCTAAATGCAGGCAATGTCTAGAATACAGGAATGAGTGAACTCAAAGCTGACTAAAAAAAAGACACATTTTGGAAAATGATATCAACCAGGATCACTAAAAGTTCATGCATAAGGCTTACATTTTGAACATTTACGCTGACAGAAGAAGGCAATCGCTGAAGCATGAGACTCATTGGCCTGATGTTTCGGATTCTCGTTCGACCCCCTCCCCCCATCATCAGATACAGCCGCAGATGTGGATGTTGAGGGTGCCAGCGGGGATCGTACCAGACCACACCTTAACGAAGCCGAACATTTTGAGCGAGGTGACTTGAGTCTTGGTCCTCTGGCCCACAGTCAATTAACATGCGCAATGACATCGTGGGCTAATATTACAATAGGTTGTTTATCTGATGAAATGAGAAATGTTCATGAAATTGACTAAAGGCGCAAAGTGCTGTTTATTAGGAGGTTTGACAAATTTGCTTAATTTGAGTTGACCCAATTTTGAAAAACGCAAGGTGTTCGGCCGGATTTTAACCCGCGAAGTAGAGAAGGCAAAGTGCCGTTTGTTATAAAAGAGTTTAGCAGAGATCAGTATACAGGGCTAGGATTTGGGCCATTGAATTGAATGTTAAACTTACAAGGCTCTAGTTTGTTTTACAGCACCAAAAAAAAATAACCGAAAATGCACAAAACGATTTTTCTAACGCAATTGTACTTGCGCTGCTTCATTCACTCGTTTGTTTGCATAAGTAGGCTTCCTATACTTTTAAAAATTAGGCTTAGCCAGTACGTCCGATGTTCACTTTTTCGGAATTTTTCGTTATACTTAAAAAAACTGGTATGTCTTGGAAAAGTACGTTTCCTTGATAAATCGCAATGTGCCCTAATTTGAAGAACGACCATTACTTTATTGAATTGAACCAATTGTGAAAACATTCGAGGCTTTCTACGGGATTTGAACCCGCGTAGAAGAGAAGGCCTTTACCGGAAGCCAACGCCCTAACCACTGAGCTAAAAACGCCCCACCTGGTGCTATGAATTTAATGACACTAGCGGTAAAGTTGGGCGGGTAATACTAACCCAAGTTTGATTAAATTCATGGCGCCAAATAAGGCGTTTGTAGCTCAATGGTTAGAGCGTTTGCTTCCAGTAAAAACCTTTTCTACTACGCAGGTTAAATTCCGCCGAACATCTCGGGTTTTTCACAATTAGGTCAACTCAATATTAAGAAAATCTGCCAAATCTCTCTTAATAACATAAATTTACTGCTGGGTGAATTTGGGGGCAGCAGCTTCGGCTGCCTGCGCGTAACATGGAGGTTCGTGTAAAAGTCCTCAAATTTCATAAGTGAGAACACCTGCTGTAAATCCTGAGATACTGTCTTGTCAGAATAACCATCCAAGAGGGGAGGATGTGAGCGACCAAAAGCTCCGGTGACAACGTGATAAACGGCTAATACATCATAATGCGAATAAATGAAAACAGGTGTGAAATATTTACAACTACAGCGGATTTCCTATCCCATGAAAAGTCACCCAAAATTTTGGAAGGTCATGTAGTATTAAAGTGCTCATTATTTTATAGCATTATATCAAGATATTTCAGTTACGTCAGGAAGACGAATATCTGGCCGCCTGCATAGCGTTGCTGAAAAGAATGTGAATTAAAATGCCTATTTCTGTTTACTGTTCGATTCCCGCATAATTTCAACCATTTTGAATCGAAAACATGTAGAATTATACTATATGTTGTACTGGTTGAGCATAAAATAACGCGTATTTTTAATTTCCATGCATAAAGAGAGGGTGAATGTCTTTTTTAAAATGTTTCTAAATTACCGAATAATTTTGAACACTTTCGCGAATGACACTTGAATTCTAGTCTTCCAATCAAAATGCTGCATAAAGTTTGTCTGAGGAAATTCACACGTAGATCACGCAGAATGATTCGATGGCTGTAAATCAAGTTGTTTATTTTATATGCAGCATTCATAAATTGAGTTATGATGTACGGTTAATAATTATTAAACAGAAAAAAAATATCATCATGTTTTTTTAAAATTCTTCAAGTATAAAATTTGAAGAAGGCGTAATTGGCTATCACAGTAGCAGTAGAAAGAATACTTTTGTGCATGCTTTCTATAAAAGGACGTTGACAATCAAAGAGCAAAATACAAGTTACTCAAGTAGATCCTTGTGTGCAGCGTCTAATATTTGTTGGCTGTTAGAAAGAAGCTCGTTCCAAAGTCGGAATCCTGCCAGTTAGATAGTATGATAAGCTGTATTAAACCCCACTTGAGTAATTTGCTCGAGTGTTAAACCTCCTTTTTAGAATTTCAGTTGACATTTCAGGAGATAGAAAATCTACTCTTAAGACTCGGACGTGGACCAACAAAGATTCACCGTGTAACCTACGACGCCAGCGATGAATGCGGTCTCCGCCAAGTGGAGTAAGCATGGAACTACGTTGCAAATGCACCTCTGGTGCTCTTATCACCTGCGACCGCCAATAATGATGGGTTCAAGCAAGAATTCGGAAAGACAGACCAATAAACGCCATGCTTCAGCGACCAAATCTTCTTCTGAACTATCTCCTGAGCCTCAGTCATCTGCTCCCATCCGCAATTGTTTGTTATACTATGTTATAAAATGCTATTTCATTATTAGCAATTCTAAAAAATGATTACGGCTCGGCTACATCTGCGCCAACGTGTATAGCACGAACTCAAATGCCTTAGCTGGACTGCAATATGTCCTGCAAACGTTTCGAAACTCATATGGGAAAGTAATTGATTTTTAGCATTCGCCATAAAACGGGCACTGGGCCTTATATATGTCACAGCCACACAAAATGGCTTTTGAATTGAAGAATATTTTAAGAATTTAGGCAATATTCTCGGATGCTGTCGTGTTTAAGCCGGTGATCTAACTCTGAGGCTAATTACGGTAGTTAGTTATGCTTTATATGTTGGGATACAACTGAATGCTCACAAGAAAACCTTCGCTGGGAACGGCGGAGAGAAAACGTTCGAAGTGACAGTGTTTTAAATGGAATAAATATGCAAGAAAAACTCTGATCTGGTCGTTGACTAAGGATATTTTGTCTGAACTTAATATAAACAAGGGCTACTGAAGTTTCATGCGCAAGGTTTACATTTTGACCACCTACTGTAAATTTATTTAATAAAATTATATTCCTTTGATTGATAATCTTTAATAATAATTAGGGCTACTTTGTATAAGGAGACTTGTGACACCCAAATGGACTGTACTATACTATGTAGATGTATGCCAGTTCCTATGAGGAAGTCTGTCCATTTGCGTTCTTCTCAAAAAAGGACATGAGGCTACATATATACCACCACCGTAGAAAACACTTACTATTGAAGAATATTTTAAGAATTCAGTCAGTATTCTCGAACACCGTCGTGTTCAAGGTGCCCATTTGAAATCTGAATAATGATCACGGTAGCTGGTTGAAGGAATTTTGTTGGATAAACATGAATTTCTGAAAATAATCGTGTTAGACAATAATGAACTGACAGCGAGAAAGCATGTTCCAGTAAATTAAATGTTATAAGGCTGTAGCAAAATTTTGTGGGCCTGATGGTTGTCTAAGGACATTTTTTGACAGGTTCCCAGGACCAAACAACTAAATTTGGTGGGAACCTACGGGCATGACGCGTGTTTCGACTGACTTCCCAGGGAACTGTCGTGTCCTGCTAACGCAGTGGCAGGACCAGTGTGATTGAGAAGAAGTAGTTTCGATCAACAGGTAGCCCAGTGTACGAGTATTTCGTGCCCGAACTGGTAACCGGAAGGATGTCTTGGGGGCCCACACGGTGGATCTCACCAACCAAATATTTAGGAACACCTGAGCGTCGAATTGTGTTTTTCTGCTTTATTCACCATCTAGGAAGGTGATCTGGCCGTTAATTAGCCTTGCGTTCACCCAATCCACTTGCATTTGTCAGTGCATGTAAAGTATGGCAAGCGCTGCATGACAAATGCATTTGTTTGTAAAACAATCCTAATTAACCGCATACTGGCGTAAACTTATTTACAAAACTTAGAAATACTAAAAAAGCATAAGCATATTAAGTACGTAAAGAAAAATAAGAAGTACTAAGTAAATGTTGGGAAAATTAAAATTTTCCCGAAAATTCCCACGATCTGGATAGGTAAGGAATAGCTATGAAATAGAAAAATTAATTTAAATTTTTTTAAATTGAAAAATTTAAGTAAGCAGGTTCTTTATATAAAGGAATTTTCCTTTAGAAATGCCTTAACACAGCAAACCACATTGTCAAGCATTAAGAACGTCCACAACATAATTCTGATATTGTCAGTAAGTTCAATAAAAAAAGACCTCTATGATAAGTTACCTCTTTAAAAAGGTGCTTTAATTAGATATTTAGCCACTGAATGTCTGCGTATATAAACTTTGTTTAAGGTTATTACAAAATGAAATTAGAGAGTTTTAACATATTGTTTAGTTTAGCTGTAGATAAACGATTCCATTTGCCTAGAAATGAAAGAAATTACGTTTCTCTTTATGATATACTATACTCAGCCATTGTGGATTACTTCAAGGATCTGTCATTAGTTTGCCTGGTTGTTTGTCTGCTTTGTCTCTACATAACATATAAGCGGAACGTTAAGTTTACAAAATGTATATTTCAACATGACTTAAATTTCATATGACCTGTTTTACATTTCCCTAACGGCAACACATACGGACAGTTTGCGTAGTTGCCAGCTAGGCGATGTGGCAAAACAAAATGCAAGGAAAACCATTTTTTTATTGTATTCTGTGCAAAAAACTTTACAGGTTTGTGGAACATAAATTTTAAAACTGAAATCTTTCTTTTTACCTGAAATTGGCCTCATTTGAACCCACTTGCATCTGAACAATTTCGGACAAAATATTCCAGATCTGGAAGGAATATGTTCTACAATTTTAACTTACTTCGGAGTTTTCCTTTAGAATAATGAATGCTAATAAAATTTTTGCCTCTGTTCTAACTAATAGCATAACTAAATCCTCAGATATTAGACGACTCTAAGTTTGCCAAAATTAATGAACATTATCCTGAATAAACTTAACTAGAAGGATGACCTTCCTAACAAAAAAGCTTTCGCAGGATTAAATCTATTAACATAATCAAAATAACATGAGCAAATATATGCTAAACTAACGAGTCAAATTTCGTCATAAAAGTTGCATGCAACACTCACCATACCGTTAACATATGGACGCAGCTTAAAGTGGCGTGTACTGGCAAGGCATCTTTGGCGCGTAGAAGTGATAAAGAGTGCTTTGTGGGACCGCTAATTTTTAAGGACAGCCGCGTTACACGTCCTTTCAGCGTTCCAACGCAGGCGTCGTTTGATTGCATTTAAAACATTGGATAAGAAAAAAGACGTGGCCAACACCGAATCAACTGATTTATTGTTTGGAGCTTTCGAGCTCTTACAGGAGTCCATCTTAAGAGCTCTTTTTCATTCATTCGCGATTTAAAATATTTCACCCCTAGAGAGCAAAGATGTAAAACAGAATTTTTTGTGACTGACATTTCCGTCATTACTAGCCGTACCCAATTGCTGTACTTGTGGATAAAGCGTGCTATATTTATTCCTGTTGACGTAACGCGACCTTAAAGCAGACTATATCTGCATCTAATATCGCCAAAGAGCAAATTTTACCTGCCATTTAGAAAAAATATATATATACCGTTGCCTTTCTATTGCATGCGAACAAAACTTAGTCTGTGCTAGTTCAGGCCTTTCTACGTATTCTTTTGGAAATAATTTCGTTGCATACAGCCATTTATTGTCCAGCCTTGTGAACGTCTAGGAAGGTAAGCTGGTTATGCTATTCCATTTCCATCCGTTTATAGAATTAAAATTGGTCAATTCTCTCATTCGTTCTTGATGTCATGCTGCGACAGGCAACAGCTGACAAGCAGGCACGAAATAGTTTGGTTCCAAAAACATTCCAGCAGAATTTGAACGCTTTAAATTGGCGCCAGGGAAAAAATGCTTAAAATTCGTAACTCTTACTAAAGCTGCACTAGCAATAGGTCTCGCTGTTCTTGGCGCCCTATGTTTTGTGCGCGTTGGCGGTGTTGCCGGTGCATTCTTGCTTTTGTACCAATTCGTAAAATGCCCATCTTTATGGCGGCAATGTATCATGTGATTCATACCAATGAATGGTGGAGCGATGCTTAGATTCGTCAATTTTTAATGTGCCCTGTTTAAAGGCCGTTTCCAAACTAAAATAGAGTAACACTTAATTTGAAATTGGCTACAACGAGGATATGGTCATGAAAACTGAAATTCATCAAAAAAAGGGCTATTAAAGGTGCCTTTACAAGGTTTACACTTTTGACATTTGCTGTTAGTTTATTTAAAATAGGTCTGTTCCATTTATTGATGGCATTAAGTAATGCTTACGGCCACCATTTACATGCATTTAGACTTCGAAAATGGACTGAACTATATACTGTGCATGTTGGCTAACTCTCACGAGCAGCTGATTTGTAAAAAGGATGTTTGAATTCAGCGGGCATTCTCGAACACTGGAGTGTTAAAGCCAACCATGAAAATCTGAATAGTGATCACAATGGTTAACTAAGGAGATACTTTAGGTTGACATCAAATTCCCGTTAGAAAGTCTCAGTTGCGTATGCTAAATGGCACAGAGGTAACCTGCGGAATAATAGCAAGTTGAATTGCACACAGCTGCAGAATAATACAGAGCAGCCGAAAACTCATGAAAACTGCCGAAATAAATTAAAGATTAATTATCCTTCGTAAATCAGCACTAACGCATGTATGAATTCTTTGAAATACTAATGAAAAACCATGAGCAAATTTGAAGTTTTAAAAGTAATATTAAATATTGAAATTGCTTGTTTGAAAAAAAATTTAACATGGAATATTAAAGTTCCACGGACGCGCAAAATGGCAACAAAAAAATTGATTAATTAAAATAAAATCATCCACAACACTTCCTTCATATCAAAAGAAAATTCCTTTCAGTAAATTTCTTCATACATATTCCGGGTATAAGATAACAATAAGTTTCAGCTCGTTTTTGGAATTCCAACAAAATGTCGCCTCTTTTCAGTGTTTTTAAGCTCCATCATATAACTATTTATCCTCTATGATGTGTTTATTAAAACCCTTAAAATGAGCTC
Organism: Ligula intestinalis; assembly: GCA_036362985.1. NCBI lineage: Eukaryota > Metazoa > Platyhelminthes > Cestoda > Diphyllobothriidea > Diphyllobothriidae > Ligula > Ligula intestinalis. The sequence continues at coordinate 23,391,079 of JAYGXS010000009.1, read as the reverse complement.
GTTTTTCAAGAATTTGCCAAAACTCATAATCAAACAAATGGCATGCACACTATTGAAGGCTGATATTTTTATGCTTAAGAGTAGTTAAATAACTTTCTGCAATAGATTGCCTTCCTAAAAAGCACTTTTACCAGCCATTCAGTCTATGACAGAATTCGCTTTTTGCCTTATATTTGAGTATTTTTCATCATACTTGATAAATTCTATGGCCCGTTCGAAGATTACAAATCCAAAAAAGACTGTTCGAATATATACTAAGCAAAATTTGTAAACCTTCCGGCTGTTTCGTTTCTTAACTTTGCTTTTACATTTTGAAATGTTTGCATTCGGTAACTGTCTCAGACTGGCAACAAATATTTTTTTAAAATTGAAAGTGTTCCTTGTTTGGAAAAAATATGCCATTCCTTAAACTTGGTTTCATATTATTTGCATCAACTTAAGATTTACTTTTTGGTTCTGAAGCGGATGTTTTTTTAAGCTTTTCTTTCTTATATTGGACTTTTCCCATGGCACAACATATAAAAAAGTTAACGTTATCAGTCAAGATAGCATAGGAAATTTGTTCAATGTCAGAAAACTTCCGATTTCGTCTAAAGGCTGCCTTGTTCCTTTCAATGAGCTTAACTGAACGGACCGGTTTTCTTACTAAATAGTTAACTCAGGATCAAATGCGCACACTAGGTAAAAAATAACGCAACTTAAGGTATGCTAAATTACCAACTCTAAATTCGAGCAGGACTGTGTATTAATTGCCTCACCTAATGTTGTGTTACCCTGGTACTTTACTTTGTCCGTCCAGCCTGACCGAACTGCAGGACTAAGCTCGCGTTGGTGTAAAACAACCGCGCGCGAACCATGACCAGCGTGTCCATTGACTTTCCAGGAAACTGACATGGCTCGCCAATGCACTGGTCAGGCATATGAAAAGCGCAAGCCCAGTGGACATCATCCTCAAAGACATTTTCTTCATTCATGCCTGTGTAAGGTAGCAGTAGGCAGATTTTCCTGGCCTGAATAGGTGCAGCCAAAGCGTAAATAGAATTGGTTAGGCTGATGAACAATCCACTCGGGTGATGAGTGCAGGCGACAAGGAATCACGTTACTAACTGGAGCAGCAGGCGTGTTATTTCTCACACGGTTTAAGAGTGCGTGCTGGGATGCGATAGTACGCTCGAGAAAGAAGAAGAATGCTATACTGAGGATTTTACAAACCTGAATTTTCAGCAAAATTGTTCCAGTCACGGAGAGCAGATGGCAAGGTAAATTAAGGGTCATTTTAAAAGGACAAAGGTAAAAGGTCATGTTATACTCACAAGTCAAGTTTTTCATGACATTCACATCAACTATGAAGACAGATTGGCTTTCAAATTCTCCATTTCCGCTTCTTCAGACGCCTTTTTTTTCGTGTTGTCATCCTACGGAGAATTGTCGATTTTGGTATTGTTGGTGAATTGCATATGCGACAGATTGGGCGCATTTGACAAATATAGGGATGGTGAAATTTTGTAGATAAAATAAATTGTTTTTGTGCATTTAAAAAGGAAGCAGTGTACTGTAGATATGACCTCATGATCACAAATGCAGACAAGCAAAGCAGAGGATTCGAAAGGATGGTATAGGATAATGAATCCCCACATGATTGTACAGCATTAGTTCTTCAAATGCCCAATTTTTTGCCAAACAAGAACATTTTGAGTTACAGTGAAAGCCTATTTACCTTGAGGTTTCAGCTTAAAGTATCAAGTAGGAAGCACCCAACCATCGTCTGTGGTGGTGATCGCGTATCCTGAGAGTCCTTGAACATTTCCAGCATACTTATAATGACAAATCAAAGGATAATGCACATAGTATTCAAGATGAGGCTCCTGAACCTCAAGGTTATAAATAACCCTGCAGAGATAGATTGCCTTACTTCAGGGAGGACCTGAAAAAGCCAACATAATTGCTTTGCCTGTTATTGCACCAGATCCGACAGAATACTCCAGATGTTTCAACTGTAGCTTGCAATATCTGCGAAAGGTCCCTGCAAATAAGGTGAATTTTCGACTTTCTTTAGAATAATTATGGGTAGGTTACTGTTCACGGCAGTATATCACACATGTGGCTCTTTTCGGTTTTAAATCCTATCTTCAGTAACTAACAAGAAACTGCATTCAGCCATAAAGGGGAGAATTTCAGGGCTAGTAATGGTCACACTGTTCTGGTCGGCCGTTGGAAGCGCAAAATGCAGTCTTCAACCTTTACGTGAAATGTCCGCAGGTTTTCATTTGCTACTAGCCTTCAAGGTGAATTGACTGGACAAAACATCCCTGCTGTCAATGTTACTGCCGATGACTTTTTGCAGTGCATTACTTGAAGCTGTCTTTACGCAATATAGACTGGCATTTACGAACCTTGTAGCTGAAGCCTAACATATGCTGGTTAATTGGGCCTTTCTTGCATAAGCTTTGCTACAGCTATGTTTCCAGGATAAATGCTGCTGGAAATAAGAACATGAAAAAAGGATAATAAGTCCGAATCCGTCGAATACGGATGTGAAGGAACTAATTAATTTTTTCCATGCGAGAAATAGATAGGCAAATATGCACAGACACAGAAACAGAGTACCGATAAGAACCAGGGATTGGTTTTATTAGTTTTGGAAGAGGTCGGCAGCTTTGCAGGTGCAAAGCTCATGTCAGAGAGAGAGAGAGCAAGGCTTGAGGTCACCAAGATATCTAACCTCCTGAACCAGGAGGTTCCGCAGTCAGAGTTGGGTGGAATCCGTGCGTTACAGTAAACTGAGCGGATTCGATTTAATTCCTGGCTTCGAATGGGGATGGTGCGAGCGCCAGGGCTTCTGAAGCTTTTGTCTTGTTGTCGTGGATACAAGCCCCACCGAGGACCCCGAGCTTTTTATGATTTGGTTCAATTAAACGTTCCAATTTGCCAACAACATTTACAGAAAAGGAAAACTGAGGTGCCATTTTTTTGTTTCTTACCCTTAGGCATTTTACTATTGCCTGTGAGATGACGGAGCGGGACAATAATGCCTTACAGTCCCATCAGTGAAGGCCTTTTACCATAAGAAAATTAATAAATAAATCGATGGGTTTTTGGCGTTGAATTTCAAAAGGTATCTATTTTGGCTCACTTATTCCTGAAAATGGAATTGTAGAGCCTGATTAGAAGACTATATCAACATTTTTAAACGAAAATACTTGGCTTTCTTGTGCAGAAAATATGCCTGACTGCAGTCTGGGGCAGAAGAGCCTAAGAAAGGTTACTTAAACAGTGATAGATTTTTTTAGGAATTAAAAACGAGAATACGTAAGACAGTTCAGCTCTGTAAAACCATGGCGTTCATAGACAGTGAATGCAGCACTGACGCATTGTTCGTGACTAAGCTGAATGAAAGAAAAGGGCAAAATAAAAAAGTGTGAATCCACCAATTTAGGTTATGAAGCAAGCACATATTTTTCCCTTAGAAAATACAGAGGCAGTTAATATAAACAGAAGAGGGATACCGATAAGAAAGATGGATTGCAGCCTTAGCAGATGTTACACCCTTGGCATGGAGATGAAATCTTCAGTATAGCGAAATTTCTGACCTCCTTAACTAGGAGGTTTCCCTGTCAGAGTTGGATGGATTCCAGACGTTGCAGTACATTGAGCGGATTACTTTTTCCTGGTCTGATTTTCCTCGCGGCTTTGAAAAGGTGTGGTGCGAATGGTAAGTTTGCTTAAGCCTTGGCTTTGTTGCCTTATTTGTTGTCCACTGAGTCCGTGGAACGTTTCGAACTTTGGTCAAATTAAACGTTCCAATTTGCCAAAAGTAATTTTAAGACATGAAAGACTGTTTTATATCCTGATTCTTAGTACGATTTCCTTTATGACTACAGAGCAGGACCAGAATGTCTCATAGCCAGACCGATGAACGCCTTTAAGCATGACAATTAAATCACCTTTAAGCTTTCGTCGTTTAATTTCAAAAGCTATTAATTTTTGAGCACATATTACTTAAAAGGGAATTGCAAAGCCTGGAAAGACGACTATAGCGACGTTTTCTAAAGAAAGTTATTTCCTTTTATAGTGAAGCAAATATGCATTACTGCAGTCTTGGACAGAAGAGGCTAAGGGAGTTTATTTTAAAATACCATCGAATTGCAAACGAAAATATATACGACAGTTCGGTTCTCCAAAACCACGGCGTCTACGGACCGCCTCTTGAAGGTGACCTAGCTTAAAGAAAGGTAGCAGACTTTCGAAGCGTCTATCTCGCTCGCTCCTACATCACACATCTAGGACTGGTAAAAATGACCCTGAAGACTCCAGGCATTCCACCCCTTTGGCTCGGTTTCTTATCCGAAGAGGCGAAGTGGGCTGCAAGTTGGCGGGAGAGTGTATTCTGTAAATAACTATTGGAGAAAAGGTGGGACGAGATCAAGACGACCGGAGATGGGCGTGAACTGACTGGCTGACGGCACTAAACAGTCTGTTTACGCGGGCCACGCATGATTCAGTCCCCAATACGCGTTCCACTTTTATTATCTGTTGCAATGTTGAGAGGGAAATAAAGCCTCGATAATGTAGGAGCCTATGCCTCGCGGTTGTAACGGTGATACAGTGTTTGATGTTGGTCGCGTGACCTCCAACCTCCATCCATATTTTCCTTTGGTGTTGGCTCTCGCTCCTGCGTACTTTTGTGCCCTTCTGGCTATGGCCGACTTGATCCAAGACTTGTACGAAGCGCCTGGTGAACAGCAACGAGTGATCAGTCCGCCGGGTGACGTGGGGGTGACCAGTAAGCATACTGACCCACCTACAACTACGCTGACCTCAGAGGGGTGGAAGGTCACGCAAGCCCACCAGAAGCCAACCTCCGGGAGACCAAATGTGGTCGGCAACGCACGAGCAGCTCAATGTTTACACGTCCAACACCAATATAATTTGAGGCAGATGGCAAGGCTGGCTACCTCAAGATCACCAGACGTAACTACCACAACACTCTGATGAGGGAAGCGAGAAGGTTTTCGAAACATCAGTTCAAATATAAGTTGGTCCTTGCACTCACCCCTTCTTCTTTCTTACCTATGGGAGCTAATGAACACGATAACATATCTGGACTCCGAATCTTTCGGCATATATTAGTAAACATTACGTAAATGGGATCATATGATTGAACTCCCATCATACAGGCCAGGATGCCGAAATTTGAATGCAACTCGTCTCAGCCGCTTGAAAAACCAGTAGTCTGTAGTAAATGACTACGTAAGTAGCTTACATTTTTATATTGATCTTCAATGTCCTTATAAAGCTGATATATTTTATGAAAAATGGCGTTAATATCGTTTGTATAATTGTTAAGTAGAAAATTTACTGCATATACATGTTCTCAAAGGGGCAGGGGGCGGGGGCATATTTAGGCTTAAAATTTTTCCGATTTCCGAAAAAGTTTGAGTCCGATCTGCCATTGCCTTTGCATTTAGGGCTTTCAGTGTACGAATGGTACGCTGAAAGTGCACGAAAACCATTCATTTCTCTGTGCCTTTAAAACGACAATATATATAAGGTGGGCTCGCTCATGCAATCCAAAGATGTTTATTATAATTACGTCCAACAAAGTCTTACATCGGTCAAGTAAACGTCATTCTTCCAAATACGCATACTGTGGATTGACAGGAAATATTAGGTTGTTTAGTAATATCAGCCCTTTTTAGAAAAGTGCAAATCGGGCGCACTAGGTGAAACCGGTTAATATAAAAAAACGAATGAATAAAACAACGAAAATGCTCAGTAGAGTGGCAGAATACATGCATCGATTTTTCGAAAACTCCTAACTTTATATTTGTTATGTTTTTAGTCTCGGCATTTATGAATAGTCGACTGTAAATTGAAATTGATCTAAAAATCTTGCGCGCATGGTAACAGAGCAAATTGACGGCATGTCTCAATGTTTCATTTATATTCTTTTTTGCAGTCGATATTCTCGTTGTGGAAAACAAATTACAGCTTTATAAGTTTATTACTTAAAGTTATGGAGTTTAACGTTGTCTATTTGAAATGCATACTTTTTTAGACTTAATCCGCTCTTATTACGCCGACAAAATGTGTTTTTTCATACTTGAAATTATCTACATTTCATGAACACAAACATATAGTGTATTCTCTGCAGAGCTATAATGGGGACGTTTCTTTTATTCATTAAAAACCTTTTTTATACCAAATCGCTTAAACAAGAAGGTTTGATCTGCAACGTTTTATAGCATAAAAACATCTTTGGATATTAAGAAACTTTGGATTCGGCCCAATCAATTCCATCTTGTTCTTCAATACACTCATCTGAAACAAACTCTTTTCATTATACCAGCGTAGACAATGGCAGCGTAGTATAGCTATTTCGGGCTGTTGAACCTCGTCAGTTACGTGCAGCCAGCTCAAATGTAGCAACTGAAATTGCCGCCTCACCCGAGATTCGAAATCGCGCCTCGCCGGTCAAGGGCAGACGTCCTAACCATTGAGCCATCGAGTTTGATGTCTAGCCGGTTGTTGATCAAAGTATATAGTTTTGGTTTGTTGGTTATAAAATAAATATAATTATCAACCTTTTAAAACCGAAAGATTACCCTCTGTTGAGCATTTTAGTTAAAGAGGACACAGTTTTTGTACCAAATACATACAAAAAGCATCCGATTGCTTGTGTTTTTTTTTCAACTGTGTGCATTTGAATTTAGTAGGGTATCAAAATAAATATAAAAAGAGCACATGTTGAGCTGCGTGTTTTCTCAAAGTCCAATTTTTTCAATTGCCAATAAATAGAGGAGACTTTACTGAAGCCTCTGTTACATCATATCCGGGTCGTTTTAAATCACCTGTGAACCAACTGTGTTCTCTGCGTGCATAAATGTTTAGTTTGAGTAGAAATAGCCGGACGCTGAATGGATTACCTAAGCAAACGATAATAACTGGCTTACTCGCACCTTCATTCTTAATAATTGTGTTTTTTTTCCGAGTCACTTAATTGGGTTTCCAGATGCCGACAGATTTTCTGGTTTGATATTTATCTGTCCGGTTTGCATCCCCAATGTGCTTTCTTTAAAACATTTCATTCGTGCAAATCAGAAAAGTCAAACTAAGAATAAATTCATTTACGTCTTTAATAATTTCACAGGCACGTATTAAATCCCGGAGTCTTAATGTTGTCGAGCAACCCTAAAGCAAACTGACCCCATTGAATGTCCACAGAAATTCCAAAAATCGAACTATAATCGGGATGAAAAAAGATCATATTCCACAGCCAATGATTTAGTACTGGGTTTCGGTTGATGACGCGTGACGTGACTGATTAAATTATTGATGAAGCAGGCATCCTTTCAGATGCCACATAAATAAAAAAACGGGAAGGCCTTCTTTCTGCATCCAAAAGTGCTGTCAAAACTAACGTGAATGCCATTTGCTGACTTACACGAATGCAGCGGTACTACAACAGTTGGTTTTCTGGAATTCATGCACTCGTACCTTTTTGTTTTAGACAAAGATGCGAAATTTTAGAGAAGATGGCGCAAGCCAGTTTTGACGACTACCCTCAGTGTGCAGACGAATTTCAGATGCAGTCACGTGAATGATGAATTTATCTATTAGGATTGGAAAGTTAGAGCCTTCTATGCACTTTGCTTTAGCTGTGGGGAAAATGAGATTAATTCAAACGCCTGCACGAGAGAAGATAAAAAGTCAGTTGGCCATAGGGAGAAGTGTGTTCTCACAGTAGAAGTCAAGCAAGTCACCAAAAGTCAAGTCTCACGAAAGACTGTGCGGTATTTATTCAGTCCCCTGCATGAGCAGGCGTCAGCGGCAGGGGGCCAATCAGCTATGAGGAAAAATCGATAGCCACGGTGCGCGCTCTCATGACAGCGACGTGGAGTTGCACTCGATGGCCTTTCTGTAAGATGAGCGATCGTGGAAATTGGCGCATTCCTAACAATGCCCCAGCTGTTGCCGCCAGAAGGGCTTAACCGGAAACCCTCTGCAACATTATCAACAAAGCACTTTCGATTTACACTTCCAAAGGACGTTTCTATTACGAAAACCACTATCTACGTGTCATCACACAACGAAAGATAGCATGAAGGTTTAAGAGGTCTCCATATGGGCCTCAAGGTATAATCAGCTGAGCATTTTCATTAATGCGATCGCTAATCGTTAAGCTTTGGACAAATATTAAAACGCATTGCGGTTCAATATATATTTATTAAAAAGGTTGCTAATGGCGCAAGAGGTTAAACTAAAACAGTTGTTTCGCTGTGGTTGCTGATCATCAGTACACCTTGGGCCTTACAAATTTGGGTTGCCATACAGCTCATGTAAGCGAGTCAGCCACCTTGCCGTGGTTCGGTTGTTGCTTCGCCCAATCTGTCCGGCCGCTAGCTTGCCCTCGATGATAATCACAGTTGTGGTTTAGGTTTCACCCTTGTAGCGCCCTTTATATACGGTGTGGTCCACGAAAATGCCTTTTGTTCTTTTTTGTCTACTTTTGGGAATAATGAACAGAGGTCAGTGATCGAAACGTTTTTTCAGGGTTCTAACCGAAAGTTTGGTGAACCTTGAGCCAAAAACAGTGAATCAACAACGTAATGCGCATTCTTCAAGCAAATTGTACTAAAATTAAACTATAAATGTTGATGTAAAACAACTTAATACTCTACTCCCAACATAGATACTATGCATGTAAAAGCTTCTTCCGGTCTGGAGGCAGTAATAGGGATTTGAGTCAGTTCCTTAGTCTTAATATAGAGTATGTTTAGACTTTATGGGTAGCTTAAAGTAGATTACATATCTGATGTAAGCTTGAGGATTTGGGGCTTTAACACACATTCGAGTTTGTTTATTTAGTTCTTTGGGTTAATTTAAGACGCAAAGGGCTGTTTACTAAAATTTAATTTCGTTCAGATCAGTATACTGTGAGAAAGGATAGGCAAAAATGGGCAAAATCCGGCGTTTTTTGACATCCAAGATGTTGCCTACGCTATAAAACGCTGTCGAAAATTGCTTCTTGTTTGTGCATGTTGCAGTATAAAAGAACATTAATGAAGAGGAGGAACCTTTTAATTACATTTGTTTACAAAAGGGAAAAGTTTGTTTTGCGTCCATGAAATTGGGTTTGGTGTACGTACGAGATAACGCACTTACAAATCTGCTACGCTTTGTGTCCTAAAGAAAAGACATCAAAATGTGTTTCAGTACGCTGAAATTACTAGGCTTATTTGACTATACATAAAGGTCATGGAATAAAATTCGTTTTCTCATTAAACTTGGTAATTAACTCTACCCAGATATTGTCAAAATATAGAAGAAAATCAGGAAATATAAAATCTTGGAACGGAAAAGGCAAAATATTACCATGTTAAAGAATATCACAGGATATTTTGGGTCACTCTGTTGCGCATTTAAAATCAAAGAATGGCGCTCTGAAGTAAACGAATGTATTGAAAACTGCTCTGGTTTATATAAAAATGTAAGTTCTTTCATTTCCAGTAGAGTATTCATCTCTCATTTTTAGAGGTTTAAAAAACTGGTCAAAAGATCCCATTTTCATCTTGACTTCATCCACAAAACAGGTAAATTACACGGATATTTGACTTTGAAATACCTAACATAAGCACTTTTTGAAGAGGCAACTTGTTATAGAACGTTTTTTAATTGATCTTAGACGTATGCATTCTCGGCTTTTGTTGTGGAAATTCATTTTTCTCGGCAATGAGTTGACATGTTTGGGTAGTCCTTAATTCATAAACCACATGGGCAGCTGCATAAAGGGGAATGTTTAAGAACTCCTTATTTAGGTAACTGCTTTTAAGATATTTCATTTTGCTGTGTTTTCGGTAAGCAGGTTGGACGAAATCGGTATTTATGGACAAGCAAAGCAAAGCAGTGAAATTCGTAAAGTGTTCAAGAGAAGTAGAAAAACAATCTGCAGCTCGTCGCACTCGAACTATCGAACTAATTTAGAAAAAATGAGACAAACGGAAAGTTATTTTCAATATACCAAGATGGTATGAATTTGATTACAAGTAAAACCGTAATCTAACTTTTTAGTAACTAGCCAGTCTATCCGTGTGTTGCACTCAATCTTTTTTTATTCCATTTTACAGCCGGGATATGATTACCATAGAAATTCTTTGCAATTGTCAATATAAATTAATAAAAAGCACGCACGGATCGTTTCATGCATTTAAAACGGTAATTGTACGAAGTATCCTTATAGGGAAAAAAGTTTAATTAAGTTGACCACATCTATTTCTGACATATTTAATGAAAGTTTCAATGTAATTGGAAAAAAATTTGCTTATAAATTTTTTGTACTTGTACTTATTCTGTATTAAAATTGCCATTGTTTTACACCCCCATGCCTTAAACATATTAGTATCCAACATTGCACCGGTGATCTGTCACATCACCATTTCCTTAATTTCGAGATTTTTGTTACCTAAAAATTCTTATGCTAGTCAAAAGTAATTTTTCCACCACGTTATGCCTGGGTTTTACTTACGTTTCTTACTTTACCGCTGTAATATTTTGGGGGCACGCCGCGTTTGCTGACCACGCAAAATGGCATTTATAAGGTTATCTAAGACATTTCATCATATTGGAAATCCACTGTAGATGGTAAGCTCTGACGACCAATCTTTAAACCAAATATTCAGTGAAGGCTCGCAGTTACGGGTGGCAGATTATGCCCACCCAACGGTTGTGGAGCTAAAGTGACCCACATATGTGGCAATAAAATAAGCGTGCTATGTGTCAGGTTGGCTATGAATTTGTTCTTTTTCTCACCTATATCCACATGGCTCAGACTATCCTACCATTACCCACAGTTGACGATTCTCGACAAAATCCAAAGCATCAGGGAACTAAAACTCCTCTTCCAGTGATCGCATCTCCTCCTTATTCTGAACTGCCTTCTGAAACTCGCATCTTAACTTCTATCTGCAATATTTTTTCGCTCTCAAGATACATTTTTATCAGGTCATATATGACCTTGTAATATGTTCTCCTTCATAACTCTTATGCAAGGGTTTATTGTTGCATGGTTTGTCCTCCTGTCAAAAAAGCATCAAAGTATTTCCGTTGTGGTTGCAGACAGCCCAATGATTGCTCACTTTGCAATGAATATTTAGTGTCTGGAAGGAGCACATAAAACTTTGAATGTCTTCGCAGTGTGTTAAGTCTTCCTCTTTAAGAGCATTTAATAGGGGGAAAACAGTTCATCGAAAAAGACTTCGTAAGGGATGTTAGACGTTTCAAATGTCAGCACTCACAATAGTCGAAGAGTGCACGCATCCAAAACCAATTCCCTAAAGCGACCTGATTGTCGGCACGCTAATGTAAACTGGTTCTGTCCCGGTTAGGGGCGGGTTGGGCTTGGGCCTAACTGATGCCACTTTAACCAATGAGAAACCGAACAAACTTTATGAGAATACATTGAAGCAGTAGCAACAGCTGCTACTGCTGCCTCAAGCCGACACTCCTTCATGACTACTTACCCAGCCAGCTTTAATAACCTCCTCATTAAGGGGATATTACAGGCAGCTTGTTGGGAAAATATCATCAAGTCATTGTGTACCACCTTCTGGTGGAAAGAAAACGCGAAAGGCATCCCACTAGTTGAGCCATTAGCATTGATCTCTGCTGTGCCCTTCTATTAATTTGGTTATTTTTACCAACTCTGAAGTTATTTGGTTCCCATATTTAGTTCAAGTTCTGTGTACAGCACAAGAGACTCTTATCCAAACCCACAGAGTTGAAATTCTCGGGATCTGCAGCACTAACAACAGTGAAATTCTCCATAGATAGTAGACCAAACATAGATGTAAATATTTCGTTTGAGTTTGTGAAACATCCCATTGAAATGTCAAAAGATAAATACGCGAGCAGGCAGCTTGCTGCGAAAATATCATCAAGTTCTTATGTTCCACCTCGGTCGAAACAAGGACAAATAATGAAATGTGAGCCATGGACATTAGTTAAGTCATTAATATAGATCTCTGCTGTGCCCTTATACTATTTCGACTAGGTTTTTTCCCCAACTATGAAATTAGTTTCTTTCCACAGCTTTTTTTCATTTTCGTTGCATAGCACAACAGGCTCTTATCCAAATCGACAGACCTGACATTCTCGGTAACTTCAGCAAATGCAACAATGGTAAGGTCTATAGATGTAGTCTAAAATTGACGCAAATATTTGCTTCAATTTTGCAAAAATTCCTATTAACAATTTCAGACGATGAATAAGAGTTCAAACAGTTGCTTTCAATAAATTCCCGTCAGGCCTGTACACTGATATCGTAATGAAATAAATAAACTTTGCGAGTTGATATTTTTCGACCCCGATTACCCCCCTCCCCTTAAGTTTGCCTGAAAACTGCACTATTTTTTTCAACAAACCCACATAGTTTATTTAGTAAATTACAATATAAATGTACAAGCCTTACGAGACCTTATTGAATACCACTTTAACGCTCGCAATTTATCTTCTGAAATATCTGTGCCCAAGTATATCAGACAGTGCGGGATAAGCACTCAATTTGCAGTTAACTGCGAAAAGGCAACCGGTATTGTGTATAGAGGGGTTAGCGGTTAGGAGGATTGAGAAGAAGACGATCGAATCTACTTCTCAATTACTTTCTAGGACTCGCATGTCAACGTGCCGGGAAAATATCATCAAGTCGTTATGTGCTACCTTCTGTTGAAAAAAAGCAAATGATGACCAGTAAGCCATTGCATTAGTGAAGTAGATTATTACCGATCTCCACTGTGTCCTTGTATTATTTGACTAGGTTTTTTCCAACTGAGAAGTTATTATGTTCCCGTATTTATTTCAAGTTCTGCGCACAGCGCAGTAGGCTCTTATGCAAACCTACAGGCCTGAATTTCTCGGGAACTCCAGCAACTACAACAATAGAAATGTCGATAGATATAAACCAAACATCGATGCAAATATTTGCTATAAGTTTGCAAAAACGCCCATTGAACATTTCAGAAGATAAATGGGCAAGCATATGCTTCCCTTCAATACATTTTTATCAGGCCTGTACACTTATATCGTAAGTACCTAAGTAAAGCATGCGGGTTGGTAGCTTTTTGACCCCGATACCCCCGTCTCCCCCACCTCTCCTGAGAAATATACTATTTTTCTACGAACCTGAATAGTTAATTTAATTAAATACGATATAAACGTACAGTGCTAACAAGAATGTATTGCAAACAAACATATGCTCAACAATTATCTTCGTAAATATCTGTGCCTAAGTCCTTCAACCAGCGCCGAATAATGGCTCAGTCTCCAGCAAATGGCAAGCAAACGGCATCTAGTGTACATAAATGGTTAGCGGTTAACTTCTATGGAAATCAAAAAGAAACAATTTGAAAACTGGACTATCCACAAGAAGGAACGTTTGGAATGCTGGAGACCCATTGCAGAACCAAAACACTCGATGCTTTGTCATCTTGCAGGGAATATATTATTTCATCTTTTTTGATTTTGCGTTTGAGAAGTAATCAGCTTACTTACTTAAGGTACTTACATTTTAAACATATTTATCAATTTACATATACTTTGCATTTAAAGGACGCTTAGAAAAATGAAAATGACTTGCCTGAATATTCCATTATGGAAAAATCCCGCGACAGAGGTACCACGAACGCTCTAACCATCGGAGCTCTGAAGCCCTCACAGTTTGTGAAGTTGCCTAGCTAAGCTACTGCAGCATACGTCGCCACCTGTTCTAACCTGAAGAAGAAGACAACGCGATTGCTGGGACAATATGCTTTTTTGCCTGACGTTTCGAAATTCGTCGCGGATTTATCATCAGACAGACAGACAGGCTACAAAATCATCTTATGCCAACACCGCAAGGTCAGATGGTCAAGGCGTTTATCGAATTTTTCCGTATTCTTAAATTTTCCGACAAAACCCCGTGCACGCATAAACAGTGTCTGCTACTGTTCTGTGAGTATGCCTCTGATGATAAAATCTGCGACGAATTTCGAAACATCAGGCGAATAAGCATATTGTCTTAGCGATCGAGTCGTCATCTACTTCTAATTTGCGTCCTGGGACTCGCCTGTTCGCTAGTTTTAGCAAGTTCTAACATCGTCATCTGAATGCCAAACCAGTTTGACGTCTGCCTATGTCACCGGGCATTTAACAAGTGAGTCAATTAAATCTTGAAATTGATTTTTTTAAAACAGCTGAAGCAGTAGAGGGAGATGTTGTTGTTGTTGCTGCTGCTGCTGCTGCTAATTAGGATGATGATTAAAATGATGATGCGTGTTCTACTATCACGAGCGACGAAGAACCTATGTGTTGGGTGACATGCACGTGTGATAGACTTGCGTTGCATCTACCGTAGTGTCTCATGCAATAAGCAGCTAGCCCTGACCGCAAGAAAATGACAAGGTAATCGGATTTGGATGCAGATGCCATGACTGACAGAGTTAAGCAGTCACGTTATGCGTGGATAAATAAGAAGACTAGTCGAGCACCGGATAAATCGGCATACTGTCCTCAGCTATCAAACCCTCACAAATTGCGGCAAATATTCGCATTCCATTTATATGTGTAGATAGACAAGTAGAAGGCGTTGCGATCGCCGGAATCATACTTTTACTTGTCTGAGCTTTCGGTCACCCGTACTGATGGCACTGGTGGTTGACTGCTCACCCCCCTCCTCTCCCCTCCCAAACAGTTGATTGGCCCCTGCGTCCTATAACTGTTGCTCATCTTTCATCTTCGCCTTTTATCTCTGACGATGGGCTCCAGAAAGAGCCCGAAAGCTGAGACAAGCAAAAGTATGATTCCGGTGATCGCAACGCCTTTCACTTCTCTTTCGAAGCCTTAAAAGAGTGCATCCTTAGAGATAAGAAGCAGCAACCAAACGGAAAACAGTTATACTGGTCATAGGCCATTCAATTGTCACATTCAGCATGTCATCAAGGTCTAGGAAACAGAAACTATAATGAAATGGAGGGATAATTATGGTCGTATACGCAGATAAACTATAAGTGAAATTGGGGGTCAGTCGGGGTCATAAACAGTATTTAGCGTAGCACCTTGTCCCCACGGTACAGGGTCCTGGTAATTCTGGTACTCAACATTTACTACACCTGACCTCGTCAAAGCAGCATGTATAGGGCCTTCACAGCGGATGGCATGTATCCCACATGCAGGAGTGCTTAACGAAGGCCACATTAAGAAGGAACTGCTGAGCATGATATTCCCTCGCACCGGACAGTCAACTTGCCCTCCAGTCAGTACGGGCCAGGTGGACCAAGTTATCCCGTCAGTTATCAACTGACGCTGTTTGAAGTTAAACAAGTGTTTAGCTGGCATGCAAATTGCAACCAGTGCTTGCCCACAGATAAACAGGTAGCTATCATTTTCAAAGTTTAGTCGTTTACCGGATATGGTGCAGTTCTGTACAAAGCAACTACGTCGGAGAAACCGGGAGATTACTCCGAACACGAGTGGCCGAGCATGCAGTGGCGGTGAGGAAGAAAGACACCAACTCCTAGGTTGCAGCTCATTCGACGGGACCAGCAATATTTTCAAGTTTGACGAGGACGAAATCCTCGTTAAAGGTGACAACCGCATGGGCCGCGAGCTGCTTGAGTCATGGTTCTCAGGCCCCCTGTCCATCAACAGGCGCAACGATTTGGCTTTCTCATTCGGTGTACTGAGAAGATTCCTGAGCACGAGAACCGGTTGCAAAGACAACTCTAACGACAGCTGACATAATTGTCACGCAATTATCAGGCCTGCACCCGACGCTTACAGGGCAATTGTGGCAATTAGTTAGTCGAACGCGAAAGGTCAAGTCAGTACCGCATCAATAAAGATCCAAGCGCTGGTTACTGGAATGGATACTTATCGCACGCACGCGGATGACAACTTTGAATATAAATACCGTGCAACCTTTACATGTTTTAAAGCCTATTCGCGCATGACTATAACTATGCTATCATTACCTATTATTAAGGATCCCTGACGGAATCCAAAACGTCAAGCAAATACATTTCTTGTTCCAGTGATTGCATCCTTTTCGTCTAAAGTGTACCAACCTGCTTCCCACGTAGTCGTTTCTCTCATTTCGAGGCAATTCATCCTTATTCCTACTCGATAGGAGGACAGAAAATGCAAAGTGTTATTGCTGAAACTTCTGGACCCGCTTCTTCAAAGGTCCTGAGAAAACCGCCCAAACACTCCGCTCTTCACGGCTAGCGATACTAAAAAAATGCGGATGTCTGGCACATACACACAGCACTTAAAGTGTCACCTTGGCCTCGCACAGCCCCGGCACTACTAAGCTGGCAGAATGTATCAGATCGAACGCGCGGGTTGACCTCAGTGTGAGTGGGAGAGGTTTGAAAGTGTGTGTTCGGCAGTTCTCCTACCCATCTAGAAGTACAATCTTCCGTGTCCCACACCCCAGCTTGCGTGCTTGTCAACACGCGAAAGAATTCGCGCAGTTTTTGCGGTCAGACTGGGTGGCAACCGAACTGCAACGAGGTCAACGAAAGACGCTAGGCAAGGTTGACAGTTAGAAGTGAGTGGGGCGAGGGGGGGGGTGAGGGTTGGAGCATGCGTGTAAAGTAAGTTTAAAATTCAGTCAGCCGGGACAGTTGGAGAGCTAGTGTCTGCTGGTCACGTCTGCCCCCGTCCGGAAGCAGAAGCGAGGGAAGAACACCAAAAAGTGTGTATCCAGAGACGAAGGAGGAGAAGAACCAGGGACTCCACTGCGTGAGCCGTTTCGGCTGAATAGACGCTGCACCGCCTGCCTTACCTCCTGTAGTTCCACCCGCTTAACAGATGTTTACTGGAATTGTCAAGTGTGATCGTAAATGTACCACTTTTTGTACAGCAAGAAAAATTTCCTTTCGTCACTTTACCTTTCAATTATTCGGGGACTTTGATTACGACGATTTTCAGCTCGTTCTTGAAAGGGTGGTATACACTTTGTGGTTTTAACTGGATTCAGTCGAATAGCCATAGATAAGGATTATAATCTACATGCTTACCAAAACATTCATAATAAGATATTTATTTTAAAAAAATATACCTAAATTGCGAGTTAATTAATGCACCTTTTGTCTGGCTCATGGTTTCAGCAGTACCCAAATCTGTCAGTTTCTCACTGTAAAAAAAGCGATCGTCTCCAACATTAGTCACAAACTTATATGCCTGCAATCAACTTAAAAGTTTTCTATAATAAATTATCTTTCAGAAAAGAGCTTTATCTGCAAATGTTCACGTCAGCTGTCGGCTAACTTTAAATTTTAAGAAGTAACGTCAAGATAAACATCGAAAAATTTTATTTGATATCGACAAACCTTGGATTCTGCCAAATTCTTTGCCGATTTCCATTCAAAATACTAAGCACAAGTGAAACTTTTTTCCACTGGACATCATTTCGCTACTCAGGTCAAGTAAATGAAAAAATAAAAAAATTCAGCTATGCGTTGAATCATCCACTTTAATTTCTATCTCCCTTCATCACCAGTTACGCAATCTAGTGTGTAGTATTCAGGGCGCTTAGTCATCTCAACTACAGATCAGATGAGAGAGACTAGATCCGATTAGGGAACAGTGGTACGTCGAGAGGTTCGAGGGCAGCAACTTGTCGAAGGGTATCCTATTGGATGGCGACCGTAGCCGGAGAACGCCGGAGAGCGGATTTCTGGTTATTTAACAGATGAGCCTTCTCTAGGTAGCTGTCACCTATTATAATTACCTTTGTTTTAAAATGTTCCCTGATAACAAAGGGAGGGGAGTGGTGGCTGTTGTGGCACGCGTAGTTGCAGGCGTGGGCATCTTAGATGAAGCATACTCAAAACTAATCCACGGTGCGTAAGTCACCATCT
>JAYGXS010000009.1:23352689-23366444 GCA_036362985.1 Ligula intestinalis | reverse complement strand
GTACAAGAAATATTTTTATCGTGCATGCTTTTCATAAAATATATTTGCATTTATAAAGGCAGTCAAAATCAATGATAAAAAGGCAAACTACTTAAGTATCCAGTTTTTTTTAATAAATAATTTTTGTTGATAGTCAGAACGAAGCTCGTTAAAAAGCCCGCATCCTATCATGATGGAATAAATTTCAGAATACACTACACGATTCTCAGTATCACAACCTGGGTCGATTCCGATTTGCGAAAGGATGTGAATTTTTCGCATATGTTGAAATGTTGCGTTAATTGTGGCTTCTACTCTAGATGGATTTGGAAGGAGATTACTGACAACGAGAAGGAAGACAGCGGTTGCCATAGCCAACTTACAAGTCATCGTCAGCGAGCTTTATCCATGCCTTAATAGATAAGCTCATTCTGTATGTATTACTAGCCGCTGTGTGATTACTCACATGTCTCTAAGTTGAACTCGAGGTGAAAATAGAAGAGCAGATTCGGTGGACTGATGGATTTTGGTCCCATTACACGCCCAGTCTGCATGCATTGGATTGACAAGAATCTTCTAAAAGGTCTTCCGATGTAAAGGCACTGAATAATTGTAGAAAAGCTGTAGTTTCTTGGAAATTAACCATATTCTCAAAGCTTGAATCACATATTTGAGTTTTTCGACGCTATAAAGATTTTGAGTTTTGGTGGAAGTAAGATGTTCTCATTGGATTTGCATTCAGTTTTTACAAACGTAACCGTGGTAGAAACAATAAACAATCTCTGTCACATTATTCGGGACATGGTCTACCAGATAGTTATGCATATGAAAACCCTTAAAGAACTTCTTACCTGGTCACACAAACTCCAAAATTTCTCTGTAATGGCCGGTTCTGTAGACAGATAGACGAGGAGCCTGAAGACGAAGCGAGAGACACATACAGTGGCTCAAACATAATTGGTAGAACAGGCACACACAAGAAAGGATGGCACGAAGACAAAGGCCGTGGGCCAAAGTATCTTTTCTTTGAAGATGGGTAGACAAGACCACTTCCCAAAACTTCAGGTTTGTAATCAACCTCTTCCGATGAAGGCTCCTCTTTCTACAGATAGGCGTTTTGGCATCGGGTTCACCATAAGGCCCGTTTCTCCCAAATGTCCTTATGGGCAAGATCGAGAAAGCGAGTCAATGACTTCGATTTTACGGTCGATACGTAGGGTGACCATAAAACTGACACGGACGCCCTGGTCAGAAACTCTTACAGCGTGCATCTACTGCTTAATTCTTCTGCAAAGACTGGGGAAGTTAATTAAATTGCTTTCCTTGATGTCCTTCTACGAAGGCAAAGAGATGGATTTATCCTGCCTAGGGTATCCTAAACGAAAACCCGGATGGAACAATACACGAAATTTCACAATTGTGTTCCCCTAAATATAAGAAGAACTCTGGTCAAGAGATAAGCAGGTAGAGTACGACGGATCTGCTCTCCTGAAACCATGGAAGCAAAACTCTAGCACCTGCAGAATACGCTTCTAGAAAATGGATGAACACAAAAGTTCATCCTAATAATTATTAGTAAATGCCTCCCGAAGCCTGCCACCTTAACTACGGAGAAGAAAGACCTGTTCATAAGACTGCATTTCTTAGGCGATGCAACAAGCGAGCTGGCCAGACAACCTCTGAATACTGCGATCACTAACGCTTTCCCCGGGCGACCTTACGACTGTTCTCCAAGTAATCTCTCCTCCTACCATTGGGAGGTAAATACCAACTCCTTTATAGGGTCATATCCATATGCCCCTTTTACTTGCTTTTGTGAAGCAGGATTGTGTGCTACGGAAACGGTGGTTAAGCCATTTTTCGGGGTGAAAAAATAGGATAGGCAGTGAAGAAAAATTGTAGAAGAAAGCACAACGTAAAATAATTTAATTAAGGTTGTTTTCCTATCCGCCGGGAGTAACGTTTTCCGCAAGGAAAATAGAAGGCGCTTGCCAAACAACGAGGCACCTGGCAAAGAGGGTACGTAAACATGTTGAAGGCAGGTCCAAAAATCAATTATTACGCTACCCTGATAAATCATCTAATGGTGCAATATCGATCGGACAAGCCGCGTCGAGCTGATGAGATAGGTAAAGCCACCGCCCGTGATTAGTGCTATGACTATCACTTTGCCCAGCCTGAAAAGAACACAATTTGATCGGTCCAATCTTGTATCTTTTTGTTTGCCTTAAATAGCCTGTTGTAAGTACGTGAAAAGTCTTCTACTCTTATGCCCTTTTTGCTGTTATTTCTCGGAGGCTCACATAAAAGGAAATTAGACGTCGATTTCGCAGCTTCGGTAACATTTGAAACAGAACTCATACTGGCCTGGCAACGAAAAGGTGAAACTAGATCAATCGCGATTTCACCTTGTCGATATGAATCACCCAGTCAATACTAATGGAGCCTTTCAGAGTTTCTACGGGACATCAACCAACTTCTCTAAGAGTCTACGCCAACGGGTGCTAGAAACAGCCAGTTCATTGGCTATACGGCAAGCGACTACGGTGTTGCGTTGTCAGAAGACGCTAAAAGAAGCACATATACTTCTGAGGCTGACGTCAACGCCAGGTTACGATCGTATTTCACCTCCACCCTTTGAGTACAGTTGTTCGCTCTGTGCAGGTGACAGTGATTTTCATTCTACGTATTCGACCCATGACCAAAACTCACATTCTTTCCTATTTTTCCTACGCCGTCTATTGCGATGACCGATATAGCCATACGAGCCACGTATAAACGATTAGTTGTGATTAAATGACACTTATTAACCCTGTCTCACTGCAAGAGTTTCAGTATCTCTGCAATTGTACTGGCCTGATGGTGCATTAATGAAAACATATTGCCGCGAATAAAGCTATCAAATTAAACATGCTAATATTTGCGGAACTTGGATAAGTTTCAGTTCGCTGGCTCTGTTGGGCAGTTAATCAGGCCTCAGGTTAAGCTGATGGTCTAGCTACCTATCAGTTATCAGCATTCTAGGTCTTTTATTAGTTGGACTGTTTATTTGAGCATGTTAATAGGAAAAGACCACATGCGGTTTAATAAGATGGCATGCAATCCTATGACGTCATTTAATTCTGCAAATCTCACTGCATTTGCCTTGCTAAAGTTAAACTTATATTGTGGAATATCTTTTTAATTGGGACATACCACTGTTTCACAGCACGGCACTATCCAACTCACGCGGCAAATTAATGCCCTTTTGCTTTTTTAAGATTTTTAAAGTGAGAATATATGGACTGCTCCTTGTTTTTGGATCACCGAATTCACTGGGGATTACCAGCTTACTAATGGTAATTTCCGGTCTTAATGTCTGCTAACGAAGCAGAAACATTATGCCAGCATCTTTGTTACACAGCCAACCGCATAATTCATCGGACGCCTTCGGATACACTCAAGCAAATTATTGTTAGGGGCAGGCCTAAGGACCCATTATCACGCTGTCGTGATAACGCGTCCTACGGTACACTATCGATCGATAAGAGCCGAGCGAGTGATGAGATCGATCAAGTTGCCGGCCGTGATTAGTGTTCTGCCCAATTTACTCTTTTCAGCTCGAAAGTCACTCAGCATATTATGTCTCTCCTGAGGCCACAATCTGAGTGGGCGAATCTGTATGCTCTGCTTGCCATAAGTACGCTGCATTAGGTATGCTAAGAGGCTTCTGCTTTTGCACTTCACTTGTTCTCTTCTTCCCTGGGGAATCACAAAAGGCGTAATAAGACGGTGGAATGAAGGTTTTGGGCAAAATAACAATCCCAGCACTTTTCATGCCAGAAAGCTGCAAAAGGGTTTACTGGGTGTAAGAGAAATTTGCAAATGGCGTGATTTTATTATAAATCTCTGGATGAGGTACCATTTTTGAAAGATCTACCGCTATCGATTGGGAAATAAATGCATAAGGCTACAATTTTTGGATGTTTTTGATAAGAGGACGAATTGGTTCATTTACAAACATGCGTTTCAATGCAGTGTTTATAGTGTCTAAACTTATCTTAAAAAGCTAGTTTTCGGTTCCATGCTTGCCTATCACATTTTCGAGATACCAATTGCCAGCTATTTCGTAGAAGACATCTCAAATTGGGCGTGCATTAGCGCTGACCCATCAACTGAACAAATGCAAGCTGGAGTTAATAAAAGATCAAACGAAATCCAGAAATACGGATGGAAAAAATATTTACTGCAATGTTGAGTTTGCACTATTTTCCGTCGAAGACCTTCTTTATTTCTAGTCCAAAGATAGCGTAATAGTTAAATTTTTGACTTGGCGAATAACAAGACCGATTAAGGAAATAAAGGCAGGTGTTGCCTGTAATCATGCCTAATGAGAAAACGAAAAGGAAAATCTGTTTTTGCGAATTCATTCATCAGCGGTATTAAGGTGCATGTAATTAAAACGTTTTTTTAATGTTTAGCAGCACGCTTTCACCTTTCACTCGGAGAGGTAAATGCCTTTGAATTATTTTTTTGAATCGTGAAATCGCTGTCAATTTTTTTGCCATAACGTCCTATAATTCATACGCAGGGAAAAGCCAGTATCAATCAAATGACGCATTTTAGTAAGTTTCTATTTATTCCGAAAACTGTGTTTTCTGCAGTCGAACGTCCTTTCTGGTGAAATGCCTTCTAGCAAGATCATTTTCATTCATGGGCTTGAGTTTATTTTATTAGATTGCTGCCGCACCTATGCGTCTTGTCAGCTGTTATCGAAGAAAGATTTTTGGCTTAACATAGAATTAATTCACAGCAGAAGACGGACTGGTCTGATCAAAGATGCCATTTAAGAAACAATTACAACATTCATTCTGATGTAAATTGAGTTATGAGATACATTTAATTTCTTCTAACAGACTTTCCAGACTCTTAATTTTTCTACATAATAACCAATTTGAAATTCAGCGAATGACGCGCAGAAAGTGTGCTGTGTCACATAAGGTTCACTGAAGTCTTAAATTTTTTGTCATTAAGAAAGCTGTTATCTCACTTATCAAACAGAAAAATCCTGTCACATTTAAGTTATATCGGGATGTCAGCTTTTAAACAAAGTTCCTTCCGGCTGCCCTTAAAAATGGCTAGCTAACTGCTTGCGTTGTTGGTGCTTTTTTGTTGACTTCCAATGTCCGCAAACATTGAAATACAGTGTGGTTGAAATTTTCTATAAATGGATAAATGCTTCCAAACCGGTATTATTGCATGTATAGAAAAATAAAAACAATCTAGGGGAATTTATAAATATTTAAAAATACTTTTTGCCATGAAAAATTATATTTCTGCATGAATAATAAAGTTCTGCAGGCGTTTACGTATTGAACCAATGAGCGTTCTTATAACCATGAAGTGAAAAAATATTCGTACCCGTTTATTTGAATTGAAATTACTTTTCTTTCCCAGAATGTCTTTGTACATATACCATGTACTAAGCAAAGAGTAGCTTCTGAACGGCCATTAAGTTCCCGAAACTTTTTGACCATTTTGAATATCTACATGCTTTCTTTCGTAAATTTAGATTCTGTTTGACGTTTATTTAAAACTAATGAATTAAGATGTTTCTTAAAACGTTTACCAAAAAGGTGAATGTTTTGAATGTCAGTTCTAATCAGGACATCTATATGGGACATATTTCTAAACGAACGAAATTCCATCTCGATAGTGTGATATCGTTATTTTTTTCCCACGTGATTAACAAAATTTATTGACATCATAAAGTTTCGTGACCTTTTCAACTGCAAACGGTCGTTGCCTATTAATAAGAGACATAACTATCCAATTAAGTGTTAGCCGGGGTAACGATCGATAAACTCATTCCCACCCACGCCAACTCACTTTCCTTAGGACAAACTGCTAGTCTGCCCCCTGCCACAACCCCCTCCTCTTTTTGACTACGCCCTACAGGTTTTCATGAACAAGAACTAACGTGAACTGCCATGCTGCGACATCTACCTCCCCCTCCTCTATTTCCTCACCATGCGCACACATTTATGATAAATTGTTTATACTCCCTTTACATATCAAGTTTCAACCCTCTAGGTCAACACTAAATTGGACAATTATTTCTCCTTTTAATAGGTAATGACGGTCTGCAGTTGAATAAATGGTCACGAATTTTTATGATATTGTTCCGCTTAAGGTCAATTAAAAAGCTTTGTATAATATGTAAATTCCTTTATAAGCACTTCGAGTAGATTTTCAGTTGATTGATAGCTGCGCACGTAACCGTTTTCCAAGATGAAGTCAAAATGAAAATAGATAATGTTGGCGCAGTGTTGACTTAAACTGAAAGAACAAACGTTTCCTATTATGCTAGAGTATTGTTTGTATTTAAGTTTTCAACCTGAAAATGGGCATTGTTCAGTATGAACTACAGTAACAGCTATTATAGTAAAGACCAAAAAATGTTACTTCATAAAAAGCATAACTTGTTAGATAATAAAGCACCTTTTAATGTACTAATTTTATAGTTCTCATTTACTGCAATTAATTCCTCATAAGTGCACAGATAAATGCAAGCTTTTTCTTGTACGGAAAATATTCTAGTTTTATTTCGAAACCATGAAGGCAGACGGCAGATTAATTAAGATTCAAAAGTACTCAGAAAATTACAAAAAAATTTAAACTAAGAGCTATTTCCTCTGCATGCATTAAACTTGAGCATACTATATTTCGGTATTGAATAAATATATAAAAGAGTATTTTGCACACTTTTTCTGTAAAATGTAAAAAAGTTTTTTTGAGGGCATAACAAGTCGATGAAACAAATATGCATGCTATCTGAGTAGTCGTTTTTTAAATAGTGTTGTGCTTGATAGCAAATCAGAAGAAACAGGAATAACAGAAAACTTCCCCAAGATCCAGAAATATAACTAGATACTAAATTTGTCTAATTTATAAGGTGCAGTTAGGTTTACGTCTGCACCCCAAAAACTCGGAAACATTAGGCTTCCTTTGGTTACTTTTACTTTTAGTAGTTTATGTTTAATTTTCAGTTATTTTTAAGTTTATTAGTTTTACTTCATTGATAGTATAAAGGGTTTCGTTTTATTTAAATTATTTTCTCAGTGACACACGGTCAATTTTGGCTTATCGTACTAAAATATATCTGCAAATGCATTTGAATCCATTCCAAGTTTTAAAAAAATTGGATGTTTTTACACGCCACCTTGCAAGAACTTCTGTTTAGTTATTGTTTCCTGTAGAACATATTTTTCATTTTAATTATCGCGCGCATATAATCGGTTAATCAAATCAGTTCTTCCTAATATTGTCTGCTTCAAAATGTTCTATCTTTCTATTTATTTTGTGTTTCCTGAGATGTGACCAAACTGCAAAACTCCCCCATTACTATCATTTTCCTAAGGCATACTTCTGAGGCTAGGGGTGTTTAAGGACCTCTGGTAACTTTATTGTTGCTAAAGCTTGTTACATAGCTGCCCTCTAAAAATAAGCATTTATAACTGAAAAAACATTTAAGATTTTGGTGACCCTTTCTCAAGATAATGCATTCTTTGTCATTGCGCCAGTTTCTTGGATAATGAGCTTACTATGCTACTCCCTTCATGCGCCTCTTCACAGATTTTTGCAAGGTACAACATGCTTTTTAAGACTGCGCATGTGAAATTGCAGTAAAATCAGTTGTTTCAATTTTTAGAGATACGCAAAATGCGCCCATGTTTATTGGACATCTGTGCAATTTTGGGCGAAAACTAAAATGAGAACCTGCACTTTGCTATTTGGGTTACAGAAAGAGATGGTCAGTCTTGAAGTGCTGCATTATTTCAGTGCACTCTGTGTTACAGAAACCGGTACACCTGGCACGGTTTGTTTACACTTACCTCTAGTTGGAGTCTGCGACTGGACGAAAACGCTCCTAATTAGTACTTGAGGCAAACTTGATGCGCGAACTGTTCTTTTCTTGCAAGACGGAATTTGTGTGCATATGATTTCACTACCCTTTTTAGGTTTCTGATCCATGCACATATACAGTATATCGCCTACCTCGTGAAATTTTAAACTTTATTCTGTAATATTTTTTAGAGTTTTGCATATAATCAAGAAAATTTAGCCAAACTTAAATGTGCTCCAGTCAAGTTAGGAGGCCGACTTTTGAATTAGATTCTCCTATAACGACTTTAAAAAGTATATCCCGTAAATCAGAATGTTTAGTTAATTATTGTGCATTTCCCCCAGCCTCATAAGGAAAAATATTATTTAAAGAAAATTTACACCAAATACACTTTATTTCACTGATTTGTTAACCGATAACATCCTTTAAAATATATGCTTGAAGGAAGAATATCTTTAGGTTTTCAGTTAATTTTAGCTTGCTGAATAAGTTTTAATTCTACGAGTCTCAACTCACAAATTCAGTGTTTCTAGCTGCATGCCGAATGCTTCCTGTGAAAGGAAAGGAATGAGGAAGAGGTCATTTAGTGCTCATACAATTTTGCAATGAATGCTTTATAGACAACACTTATAACTTGACTAGACGATGTTTAATGAGTTTACATTTCAGAATAGTCAATAGTCTCAAACCTTAAAATGTTTTTAAAACGGAAGGACCACATTTTCCCATGTACACAATTTGCGAATAGTGTGATTTGCAGTCCAATACGCATAAAAAAACATATTTTATGGGTGGTTTTCCGTTAATTTAATTTTCGCTACAAAAAGCGTTAAAAATGAATACAAAATATATATCTAGGCAGAAGGACATTACCAGCAAAGACAGATGACACTAAAAAGGCCTCTTCTGCCTTGTAAGGTATCATCGGCTAATGAAACCCAACCCCAGTGTAACCGCTGAAATTGCTGCCACACCTGGATTTGAACTCGCAATCTCTCCCGTCAGGGCAAACGTCCTAACAGTTGAGCTACAAGCCCACGGTCTAGCTGATATTAGATGGGGAATAAACTGTAGCATAGAAGCAAACACCGATCTGTGAGAAGACCCACTCGTCCCCCATATTGCCATTAGAGCTCTCTCGAGCCTCCACCAGAAGGCGGCTAGGATAAAGGCAGAAAACAGGGAACACTAGGAACGCATTTTCTGCCTTGTAAGGTGTCATCGGCTAGTGATGCACAACCCCAGTGTAGCCGCTGAAATTGCTGCCACACCCAGATTTGAACTCGCAATCTCTCCCGTCAGGGCGAACGTCCTAACAGTTGAGCTACGAGCCCACGGTCTAGCTGATATTAGATCGGGAATATACAGTAGCCTAGACGCGTACACCGATCCGTCAGAAGACCCACTCATCCCCCTAGTGCCATTAAAGCTCTCTCTCGAATGGGTCCTCTGACAGATCCGTGTACGCGTCCATGCTACCTTACAGTAGCCACCAAAGGACATGCAATGCTAATACTGAAATTTGCCTGGACACTTTGGCATTTATTTGAAAACACTATTGTGATTCATTCTGTTTATTAAATTCTGTGAAACTATTTACTCAGTTTAATCGTCATTTCAGTTAGGTTTATTAAAAGAAATAACCATTAGTTTTGGAGAAATTGGGAGTAGGCTCATATTGAAGGAATTTCCTATGCTATTACAAACAAGCGAACCAAAACGCACGTTAAAATTGATAATACTAAGAAGGTACTCCAAAATAAATTAAAAGGAACAGAAGATATACCTTCCAAAACTGGAAAAGTTTATACAAAATTGTTAAGTTTGTAGTGAAGCCAAGTTAAAGGAACCAAACTTGTTTGCAGTTACATTGAACACATGTAATTAAGAAATTTTGTTTAGCTTCCGTTGAAGTTTCTTTGTAAAAAATGCATTAACAAAAGAGTTTCTGTTTAAATGCAGACATGAACCTCAAATTTCCTTCAATAAAAACCAAAATTTTTTTACTTGTTTTCGTAGATCTAACACAAATAATGGTATATTTAATGTAAGTCGTAAAGAAAATAGTTCATTGTATACTTTACAATCCCCTTTTACTTTATTTAGAAATGGAACAGACGAAAAAATAATGAGTACTTCAAAAAATGGCAATGTATTTGGCCAATTTTTTTAATTTGCCAGTATATATCTGAAAGTCGACTAAATCTTCTCATGCAAAAGGTTAACCATTATAAAGAGAAAAGAAAGTTCATTTATTTTCAGTCAAATTGAATTGTTAATCGTCAGTAAACTTGAAGAAATTTTCAAAATTCTCAAATTTTATTGTGACATCAGGGTTGGAGGAATTTAATATACACAGAAGTTTGTCAGCCGAATATCTAATCAAAGCAAATTCTAAGAGTTAACCTTTTATGGAAAGTTTTTTTTCAATCTTAGGAATAGTAGTTTCAGAGTTATACTGCTGACGTGATTTATTCTTGACAATGTGGTTTGCTGTTTCGAGGCATTTCTACAAAGAAGCAACATGGTCATCATTCAAAGAACTTATATCCAAAAACACTTTCTTTCGGTAAACACTGTTTATATATACCTCATCGTAAAGGTTTTGCTGTAAACGTCGAACAGATGCGCAAATTATGAATTGATCAGTGAAGATAGTAAAAACAAGCAATTTGATACACACTTTATTCGATGAAATTCAATAAAAATGTAACCGGTAAGAGCAGACTTTACAGAATATTTTGACTAAAGGAAAATTATTTTATTATATAGAAAGTGGTTGCTTCAAGTTTTCAACTAAACACAATATCTTAATTTATAATTGTAAGTAAGAGCCCTTTCTTACGTCTCTAGACCTACGGCATTATCGATAAAATTTTATATTCCTTAACAAACACTTAGTAATTCCTATAATTATTTTAAGTACTTAAATGGCCTTATGCCGTTCATAATTATTTCTATGTTTTCCTAAATAAATTCACACTGGTATTGGATTGATGATCAACATTATACAAATTAAGGAAAATTAGGTGGTCAACAACGACCACTGTATATTCCCAATCTAATATCAGCTATACCATAGGCTCGTAGCTCAACTGTTAGGACGTTCGCCTTGACGGGAGAGATCACAAGTTCAAATCGTGGTGTAGCAGGAATTTCGGCAGCTACACTGGGG
The DNA here is from genome assembly GCA_036362985.1 of Ligula intestinalis. Lineage (NCBI taxonomy): Eukaryota > Metazoa > Platyhelminthes > Cestoda > Diphyllobothriidea > Diphyllobothriidae > Ligula > Ligula intestinalis. Next base: position 23,355,405 of record JAYGXS010000009.1, on the reverse strand, counting down.
TTGGGCATAACTAGCCGATGACGCCTTGCAAGGCAGAAAAGGCATTCCTTGTGTCCCCTGTTTTCTGCCTATATCCTAGCCGCCTTGTGGCGGAGGCTGGACAGAGAGCTCTAATGGCAATATGGGGGGACAATTGGGTCCTCTGAGAGATCGGTGTACGCGCCATGCCACAATATATATATATATATATACACTTTTCATGTAATTTCAGGACTCGAATAGGGTCGCAGTATCCAAACACACTCAACCGACTTCCGGTCGTTAAGCAGAAGGTCATTTGCTGACGACTATGCTGTGACGAGATCCACGACATCCTTCAGTACTTGGAGGTGTTTCCGACTTTTGAGAGGATGACCATTAACCATCCACTGTTGGCTTCACAACATGGGGGTGCAGGGATGGTGACTTACGCACCGTGGATTAGTTTTGAGTATGCTTCATCTAAGATGCCCGCGCCTGCAACAACGCGTGCCACAACAGCCACCACTCTCCTCCCTATGTTATCAGGGAACATTTTAAAACATAGGCAATTATAATAGGTGACAGCTTCCTAGAGAAAGCTCTTCTGTTAAATAACCAGAAATTCGCTCTCCGGAGTTCTCCGGCTACGGTCACCATCCAATAGGATGAATTTTGACAAGTTTCTCCCCTCGCACGTCTCGACGTACCACTGTTCCCTAATCGGATCTAGTCTCTCTCGTCTGATCTGTAGTTGAGATGACTAAGCGCCCTGAATACTACACACTAGATTGCCTAACTGGTGAAGTAGGTAGATCGAAATTAAAGTTGATGATTCAACACATAGCTGAATTTTTTTATTTTTTTTTATTTAGTTGACCTGAGCAGCAAAACCTGTCCACTGGAAAAAAGTTTCATTTGTGCTTAGTATTTTGAATGGAAATCGGCAAAGAATTTGGCAGAATCCAAGGTTTGTCGATATCAAATAAAATTTTGTGATGTTTATCTTGATGTAACTTTTAAAAATGTAAAGTACGCCGACAGTTGACGTGAACATTTGCAGATAAAGCTTTTTTCTGAAAGATAATTTCTTATAGAAAGCCTTTTTAGTTGATTGCAGGCATATGAATGTGACTTAGTTTGGAGACGATCGCTTTTTACAGTGAGAAACAGACAGATTTGGGTACTGCTTAAACCATGAGCCAGACAAAATTTGCATTATGTAGCTTGCAATTTAGGTTTTTTTAATAAATATCTTATTATGAAATTTTTGGTATGCACGTATATTATAATCCTTATCTATGGCTATTTGACGGAATCCAGTTAAAACCACAAAGTGTATACCACCCTTCCAAGAACGAGCTGAAAATCGTCGTAATTAAAGTAACTGAATTATTGAAAGGTAAAGTGATGAAAGAACCTTTGTCTTGCTGTACACAAAGTTGCACGTTTACGATTGCACCTGACAATACCAGTTAAATGCATTAGTCCCAGTTTGGAAATTTCCACATGTAAGCTAACGAAATCTTTTCCGCCTTTGATCGCATAATCGGTGCAATCAAGTGAAAATCTGATTGTCTTAGCTCAACGTAACTGCAGTAATGTTTAAACGGAAGAAACAAGCAACAATTATGGTGGAATTGTGCTAGAATGCTGCTACTTGACGTTTGGGCAGTTCGATTAAAGTTTTAATTTATAATGCACGTACGTTAAAAGTATATATATCCGCACACTTTACAAAACCCATATTTTCCAGCATAATTCTGCTTGTTTTGCTTTATGCACTTGCTGTTTTGTGCGAGCAAGCTTCCTTTACATGTTAAGCTCATGTTTAACTAGTTCGCCTGCTTTTCACTTTTTTGGAAATTTTCTGCTTTCTAAAAAACTTGTTATGCCTAAGCAACGTTATTTTACTTTATAAATCACAATATGCCTTATTTTGAAGGGCGACGATTACTTTACTGTTTTAAGATTTTGGGGAATGCAACATCATCTATCTTCGCATAACATGCATCCTCCTGAAAAACCCTTAGATTTTACCAGGTAGGCAATTCACTGTATATTCAATGCGAACGCACCTACTAGCGAGTTATAAGAGCTATAAATGCTTCCTCGTAGACCTTTCCGCAGTAATGTGGTGCACTCTGCCAATCCGCCGTATAACCCTTGGGAAAGGATGACTTGTACGGCCGCCTAAAAAATACATGGGAATAGGAACGCCCTGGACACTTAAAATAGGTGGTCTTGCTTTTTATTTTCAGGAAGTATCAATATTCAAATGTTTTATCCCGTACACTAAATTGGTAGAGGTTACTTATAAAACTCATCACACCGTAGTTTAATTGATGGAAATATGGTTGCTTTCCGGCTCGTACTACTGCATCGTCTGCCCAAAAGCATCATAAGCTATTATGAGTTTTAAAAAAAGGAAGAAAACCTGCCTCTCATGATTTAAGGTTAATTTCGGAAATAAGGTAAGGCATTGATAAACGATTGTCGGTTATCGAACTGCGCAAACTTTCCCATTAATCATACGTTTGTCTACCAACTTTCTGTTCGTACTATCGCCGTGGATAGCTTAATTGCTTCTTATTAGCTTATACGATATTTTTGTTTATCCTTTGTTTCTTTATTGGGTGTTCTGTTGTTGCCATAAATTAGGTTTTTGAAATAATTGTGTCTAGCATTTGTTACTTTTAAAAGCTCCTTTCATTTTTCTTATTTTCCTTCCCCTTGATATGCCCTACCCATATGGGGG